>WFMF01000074.1:0-301884 GCA_011033025.1 Beroe forskalii | reverse complement strand
AAACCATGTGATCAGCATGCTTGTATATAGATATAAATTTGCTCACCTTAATATAGAGTGTATTGTATAGCCTGCTCTGTACTTCTGTACGTAATCTTATTCATGTGAAATGCCTTGAATGTACCTTCATCACCGCGTTGCTGGTGAAGTCCCATTGGCTCATCGGTACCGAAATTCAGCGTTGAATGGTCATGATTACCTACTGAAACTTTTCACAAAATCGAAATATCTATCCTGTATGATGAGTAATCAAAACAGAAAATGTGGCCTAGATCTAAATGTAAAAAATACCAAAAATCTTCAATTTTTAGGTCGGTTGCTATGGGAACTCGTGTGGTTGCTATGGATGTATAATGTATATACCTATGATATGAGGACAAAACCATGTGATCAGCATGCTTGTATATAGATATACATTTGCTCACCTTATATAGAGTGTATTGTACCTATAGCCTGCTCTGTACGTAATCTTATTCATGTGAAATGCCTTGAATGTACCTTCATCACCGCGTTGCTGTTGAAGTCCCATTGGCTCATGGAACCCCTGCCTGAAAATGTTACTTTTAATAATTACATCGCATAATTAGTTGTGTACAATCACGAGATTAACACCCTGCTATTGAGTTTTGTGAAAAACATGAATGTTGTACTGAAGTACCGCCACACTGTGTAATGTACTAAAGGGTGTACATTACATTCTAACTTTCTAAATCTAAGTAGGTACACTGCATCATCATCCAGTGATGACGTGTGCTGTATATGCGCATATTATATGATAACTTGTTAGTAGTCATTGATAACATGAAATTGACAAAAAGCATCTACTTCGATTTTATACTCATTGTCAATGTCACCAGTACTACTATTGAAACGAGAATAAGTTTGTCGCTCCTTATCGAATCACTGCCGGTTACCACAGTTGCAGGAAATCTGAAATGGTATCACTGTTAACGACAGTGGGGTGGACAAGGGTCTCTCGCTATTTTGGCAAACAAGAGTCTGGCGTTTTAAATCGCGCGTTGTCCACCACGCTTGTCCACCCACGAAATAGCACAACTGTGTGCTTTTTCCAACAATTGACTGGCAATCCCTAAGGCTCCTACATTTTTTGAGCTATCGACATGGGGTTTTTGTAATGCCTAGATAAATCTATTCTACACTGAAAGTCCATCTTCTTTTTTGAATTAGGCCTCACAAGCTCGTCAATCAATCAATGTTCACGCAATTGGAAAACGACGTTTTCAACATTTGTACATCATGGGACATTGCGAAGGTTGTGATTGGAGTTCCCCAGATGATCCTTATATCTCTGGATAGCTGAGACTTTTCCTCTATTGATTCCATGCAAGTTTTAGGAGAAATTTTGACTCTTTTGTCGTTTTTCGAACAGGAACGTTGTTCTAATTGGCGACTCGTCGCTACCTGCGCACAAAGTACTAGCAAAGGTGTCCACCCCACGTGCGCAGGGTGATAACAGGCATTACGAAGGCGCAAGTTTCTTTGTGGATGTTTTATTGGAAATGGATCTATTATTAGAAACTCTCAGTCCAACAATGGAGTGCCGTCTCCAGTAAATATAGCAATATAATATTGGTATTCAATCTATAATTTATAACTACTAAACCGTTAAAAGCAATTTACAATACAATGTAGTACTGAGTTCTTATCAGTCATATATTTTAATCGGGTGTGCCTACTCCTCTAAGTGATGCCTATATACCTGGTGGTGTCAAACGTCACTGGTACTTTCGTATGAGCATTCCGATCATCAGTATGCTTGATTGGGTACTGAGTGGTGTCAGAGAGGTCTGTGGCTATATATAAGGAAGACCGGACAGACAGATATACATTTATTTATTTATTTATTTATATATGAGGAAGAATTATAAGTAGTAAGATAAAGAAAACTTTCAACAATATTGCTCCACATAACACAATGGAAGGGTGGCATTAACAAAAAGGAAGACTACGAACTAAGAACTAAACCGCTCGGCTCAGACAATGAACTTAGCTCCACCTTAGCTATAAGCTGACCAGCACCGACAACGCTCAGTTTACAGGGTACCCTCAGTTCCCCCAGTACAATAATAAGTAATAACACCTAGTTGAGAATTGAGATACTAACCTCTAGGAAGTCGTAGAGACAGTCAGGTCCCCCTCCGGCAGTCTCCAAGTCGAAGTCGTGGAACTTGAGGTGGATGTAGTTGGTGGAGGGGGGTGGGTAGATGGCCCAGTAGCAGGAGAGACCGGCCATATAGGGAGCAGGGTAGCCCATACTGGCCAACACTCCGCTCTCCTTGTCCAGAAACCCACTGCAGCTGCCAGAGGTGTGCGGGTCAATGCAGAAGTGGGGGTTAGGGAGTGAGTTCGAGAGAGAGGGAGTGTGAGGGGAGTGAGTTTGAGAGGTAGGGAGTGTGAGGGGAGTGAGTTTGAGAGGTAGGGAGTGTGAGGGGAGTGAGTTTGAGAGGGAGGGAGTGTGAGGGGAGTGAGTTTGAGAGGGAGGGAGTTTGAGGGGAGTGAGTTTGAGAGGGAGGGTCGAGGGAGTGTGAGGGGAGTGAATGAGAAAAAAGTGTGTCTGAGAGGGGTGAGTGGGTTCAAGGGCAGTGGGTCTGGCCCGTATTAGCCATTAGGTCCGAGGGGGTGGGATTGAGGGGTAGATCTGAGAGCGAGTGAACGTTCAAAGGAGTAAATTTTGGGAGGAATGAGTGGATGTGAGGGAGAGTGAGCGTTAACCCGAGACCCTTTTAAGTGAATTTAGGTTTTGATTATAATAGGGGGTGATAAAATTTTAAAGGGCATCGGGGTCGTGAATGGATCGGCGCATGCCGCATGGTCTGTATTTATTTGTGATTCATTTATCCTATGTTCTTTTATCCTGTGTTTGTTTATCATACCCTTTGTGGGATACAGTCCAAATATTTCTGATATCCCGGATGTTTTTTTATTGTTTAAAACTTTAATTGTCATTTCAATTCCGTCCCTTTATAATTTGTCCAGTAAATAAAAATATTTTCTTGTAAAATTTAGATATTATTTTGATTAAAAAGTACCGAGCCCCACGTCCAATGGTCATGATCTGGCGATCATTTATCATTATGAAACTCAAGTTCCGGTCACTTCACAGTTCACAACGGATACTATAACAATTACTGGAGAAAATTATTCCTGGCTTAATTGCTCAAAAAGACGGACAGTTCGGTGAAAATTTGGAATTACCACTTGATTGACGAAGAGGCGCTAGCGGCAGTTTTTGGTGAGCAGTGGGGCAACTCTGCTCTGACATCGTAAGGTTCATTTTATAGCCACACTGACGAATACTCTTGATGTAACGGAACGATTGCAATAAGATCACAGAAGGGAGGCGAAGATCGCTCTAATGTATCGAATATTCAATGCCAACTAGTGACAGAAAGATTCTTTGAATATTCCCCAAAGACAGCCTGATCATATTTGCTAATGACTGCATCATGGAACCTGTACCTCACATTTAGGGTTACTGAAACGTGAGGATCCTTTCATAATATAACCAAGAGCCGTTGATAATTTGCAAAAAAATGCAAGATCCTTGTCCGTCGTTCGGAACTCTTTATTCTTTCACTTAATACCGTTGTACATTGCACGCTTCAATCCCCCGATAGTCACGAACAAAAGAGCCGATAATTCCTGTTTTTGTCAATGCACCAAAGAATTTGTATATATAACCAATTATTGTCAGTAAATTCCATTTGGTGTCACAAAAATATGTTTCAAGGAAGTTTGAACAGGAAACAACAAAACGACAATAATACTTTGCACCCGGAAAAGCTGCGCCCACTCACCAATACAGAAGTCCCCCTCTTGGAGAGCTCCCAGCCCTTGGGGCAGGTGCAGAAGAAGCCCCCCGGGGTGTTGTGGCAGAAGTGGGAGCAGCCCCCGTTATCCCGCACACACTCGTCCAGGTCCTCGGTCTCAAACTCGAGGAGGTAGCCACGACCTGAGCCTAGCAAGTCCGATCTGAAGCGGATAAAGAGAGTGCCACTCCCCGATACGATGGCATCCGAGTGGGACTTCCCACACACCCTGGTAAGAAGAGGGGTATTTTAGAGACGTTTTAGTGGCTTTTAGAGACATGTTAAGGACACATTGTAACTCCAGGCTCAAGAGGACGCTTCCAAATCACTATCATTTTCATTGGAAAATTTGATACATCCAGGAAAAAGAGATTTGAGAGACTGACCTGGTAAGAAGAGGGCTGTCGAGGTAAGGTCCATCCCGTATCTCAATGTGATCCCCATCACATGAAGAAGAAGAAGAAGAAGAGGAGGAAGGTAGGTCAAGGTCCAGGATACGGACTATTAAAACGTAGCCGACCATATCCGGCTCTGCGAGAAGGTTAAGTGTGAGAATTTTATCCAAAAGTTTGTAATCACCAATCAACCATAAACTTCCACAGTTTTTTTTATCAGAAAACCAACAAAAACAGCATCAACTTCGACAGTTTTTCATCAGAAATGTTATAAAACCAACACAAGGAAAATGGGAATAAGATAGAAATATCATCAAGTATCATTCACTTAGATCACATACGTATGATGGTGATGCAGTCCATATTGGGTAGGTAGTTGTTAGGGTACCCAGGCGAAGTGAGCCTTCCGAAGCCGTCTTTCACCATCGAGGAGCACGCTGGCTTGGGAGGAGGCGTTGGTTAAACGGTCAGAAGGTAAGTGAACAAGACGTGATGAGGTGAGCAAGTTATTGAAGTGAGCAAGGGAACAAAGTGAGCAAGTGATCGAAGTGAGCCCGGGAAAAAGTAAATAAGTGATTAAAGTGAGCAGAGATCTTGAAATCTTAGTCCTTACGGCTGTCAAGCGAGACAGACCAGCGTCAGTTATTTACCATTTTGGATAAAACAAATCTGATGAAAGCACAGTGTTTACAGAGAAGCAATCTAACTCACCGCTGGCGTCTTTAGGACACTCGTAGAGTATCCTAGCCTGCTCGATGTCCCCCATACTGAGACTGTCCCGCTGACCAATGAAGTCTTGAGCATTGGGTAACCTGGTCTCTATTGTGTTCTTCCAGTTAGAAGAGAAGTGCCTGGGGAATGAGGGAGTGTCGAGTATTGGTGTTTGTAGTTTCATGGAGATCAGTTTTATGGCTTTTGACACCATAGAAATATAAATTAGTTCAATATCATGCTTGGAGTACCACAGGTCAAGTATTATCGAATAACATAAAAAGTATTTTTCTGCAACTAACCTTGGTCCGTAGTGCATGATGGACTTGTAATCATAGAGCTTTCCAAAGGAATTAACTTTGGAATTTGGCAGCTTTTCAAAATTCCGAACTGCTCCTAAAACTAGATTTTCTGAAATTACTCTGCAAATTTATCAAATTTAGCTCGTTAGAGATTACAAATTCACGTGTGGAACAAAATGTGAAAATCGGTGTGATAAGGACTATAAATAGCATCGTTAATGGTATCGTGAAATGGCCGTTAATTGTATTCAAAATTACTCATTCAATTTCATTCGGAATATTAGGACATATGCTATAGATGACTGCGTTCTTAAATATCTAAAATGATCAGAAAGAATCAACGAAAATGTGAAAATAGTCCTAGGGCATAAAATTCAAAGGATTCGTGTTATCATCATTCATTACCAATTATCACTGAAAAATTACATTTAAATCACATTCTCACTTGATGTAGTTGTCTCTGTCGGGTCTGG
Source organism: Beroe forskalii (assembly GCA_011033025.1). Classification (NCBI taxonomy): domain Eukaryota; kingdom Metazoa; phylum Ctenophora; class Nuda; order Beroida; family Beroidae; genus Beroe; species Beroe forskalii. The sequence goes on along the minus strand of WFMF01000074.1, from coordinate 296,173 downwards.
AATGCTCATGCCAGAACCCAATAACATGGCCCAGCTCATGGATTAGCACCCCAAATGAGCTGCATCTGTTGCCAATGGATACCGGCTGCTTTCCACCCACTTTACCAACCCACGAACAACAGCTGGAGTAGTGAAGTAATGGTAAATCTAAATCATTATTGGAGAAAAGCAGACTTGGTTAAAGTATACAGGGCCCAGGGGGTCCTTTCCGAAACCGAACTTAAGTCAAAAAACGGACTTAAGTCAAAACTTAAGTAAAAAGTATTTCCGAAATCATACTTAAGTCAGGAAACTTAAGTTTATTTTCATACTTAAGTATTTTCATTTAAGCCAAACTTAAGTCAGAAAATTCACTTAAGTACGTACTTAAGTAGGTGATTTTTTACTTAAATTGCAAGTATGGTCCGGAGGTTACTTAAGTAGGAAAAAATTACTTATCTTATGGTTGATTCTGACACAAGCTAGGGAACTAAGATGTCACAACTTTTGAAATTGAAAGTTTTTGCAATTCCACGGCTTTCGAAGATATCACAGGCACCATAGCTCACGATTTTTTGATTGCTTTCACAATAGTTGAGTTTCTTTTTTGAGTTAGGAGCCACGCATGCCATAGTGCGACACTCAAGACTGACTGGTGTCAAGCCCGACGGTCGACTGGTGTCAAGCTCGACTCATTTCAGGCCATACCATATCGCACTTAGTGTTTTAAGCTAAGGTGTGTTGCGCGCGACGCGCGCAACATACTCACTGATGACATTACTTGCTTTGCACACAAGCTAACCTCCGCAAGACTTCCTTTTTTTCTGCGTGAAACACTAATTGAATAAATGCGTGATATGAAACGTTGCATAGTGTTAAGTGAGGACATGAAATTTCACACGATAGAGCTATGAAACCATGACGGGGAACGCTGGTAAAATCACAGTTTGATCAGCAACACCGTTCCATTCCTTTCGCAAAAAGAATTCCAAAATTCAGAATAGGCAGTGACTGGCATCGATCTCATCACCATTCGATTAAAAATTGACGTCTTTATCCACTACACCAACGTAGGTTTCGGAAACGACTTAAGCAAGAATTTTCAGACTTAAGTAGCGAAATTTGTGTTTAAAGCTGTGTTTCGGAAATGACTTAAGCATTTTTTCGGAAACACCTAAGTTTTGTTTCGGAAATGCAAAATGAAAAGTAACTTAAGTAGGTACTTAACTTAAGTCGTACTTAAGTAAAGTTTCGGAAAGGACCCCCAGTTCTGTTGAAATTTGATTTAAATTTCTAGTTTCAATATACAAGCATTCTTAGACCTTTGTAATGGAATAAGAGCTTCTGAACGACTACAGGCCATTATTTTCAAGAATTAAATCTGCAGAATCTCACTGCAGCATCCAGACACATACATTGTGTTGCTGACAACACTTAACATATTCTCTCAGAGATTAACACCGGGTGGCCAGGTATTATTTAACCGGGGGCCGTCATTCCCAACATAATACCGTCCTAAGATATTACATGGTACAGTGATACTTGCATATGCAAATCTAATGAGACCAGCTAGTGAGCTCCCCCATCTTTAAGGTCCGTCACAAGATAAAGCCGGCAAGAAAAGCTTGAATAATCACGATTTATACGGGTGAGTTGATGACGTTTTATCGTGTATTGTTTCGAGCGCGCGCTGTTTCCGAATACGTCACAGTGGCAATATAATATATTTAATATTCCGCTGCCAATGGCACACATGGGTCCCGGTGGAGGGTACTGAACGCTGTGTGGAATCAGCCAGATAACAGTGGGTTGTGTACTAATTGGCATTATCATCTGCAGGGAGACTATTAGGTAATTGTATTTGCATATGCTCATAATATGATATCCCCCGGTAGACACCAGACATTGCCGCTGGAGGGTCTCTGAGGAAATTTGTCTTTTGGTGGTGTCTACTAGAGCTGCAGAGCTCAAGAAACAGAGGCCTTCAAACGTCATCATCTCACAATCTCATTCACAATTTAATATTATTCATCTGTTCGAACTGTTCGAGAAATAGCAGAAATAGTAAAAAGACGATTGGGAGAAATAATCATTATTGGGAAAATAATCAAAACTGTAGACTGAAAACTTACTTGACGCCGTTGTAGAAAGAGACGAAGTCATCCTCGTAGGAGCGTCTAGTAAATCGGATACAAGTTTCCCTGCTCCAGTGGTCCATGGCACTCTTCAACATCGTCACAACGTCCTCTGGAATAGAGTGATGGTAGATGGAAGATACTTGCACACTTTATTTTGTACAAATCTCATTGGTTTGGTTACTCAAATACTATATGGACCCTGAATACTACTATGCGGCTGCTAATTGCTGAGCCTAAGTAGAATTTCAAATCTGAATCAAATTAAGTCGAAAAAGTGGCGTGATGTTTCGATTTCCAACTAACCTGGAATGCCGGGCTCGATAACGTAAGGTATGATACCGTACGGCCACAGTCGGCTAGTTTCGCTGGAAACAGCTCTCCTACTCCTACTAGAGCCAGGTGGACGAGGTCTGAATATGTCATCTGAAAACACATGAGTACCATCATTTGAGAAGTGAAACTGTTTCAAAGACGTATTTGAAGCGATAATAAGTTTATTAATTTGTTTTACGATAACATTGTTTACCCAAAAATTCAATTATATTGAATTCGTTTGAGCATCAAAGTTTTTTGTTTCCAAACCGGCGATGACTTTAAAATTGAAAGTTAGAAAATATGTATGCTTTTTCATGGAAGACATTTTGAGAAGTTATTATTTGAATGTCGTACGATCCATACATTGGAGATAGATAAGACGCAAAGCTTAACCTGATTAGTAGGGCTTACTCATAAATTGGTACAGATTCACTCAGAGAAAATTGATTTCATATCAATAATTTAATTTACAGGGCATTCAGAATACATTTTCAGCAAGAAAACAATTGACATAATGCACATTGCACCTGAAGACATTCTTTTGAAATCTTTGGACAAAAAATGAATGTTTATTGTTATTCATTATGCATTAAAACGTTTTGCAATGAATGACAGCATGGATAACAATATCAGATGTACCGGAGTTCTGCATATGTACCGTGGTGTCTCGACCTTTCCATGTGCTGCGTATTACGCCGCGCAGGATAAGTTTTTTGCGATGTGCATATTATGTGCTTCTCATGTACTAAGAAAGTACATTTGTGCGCTTTTACGCGCCTCAAAAAGTACCCGTGCGCGGCGTAATAGGCCGTGCCTGAAAAATCTGAAACACACGTGGTACAATGCTAGAGTTCTGTATGATGTAAAAAGTTCTACATGTTTCATAGAGACACAGACTGAAACCCGAGTTTCCAGTTTGCAAATCTACAAGACATAATGCATAATATTAGTTGGATAATTAATATACACCATGACCAAATATCTGGGATTGAATTCTCAATGATAAGACCCCACCCTGCCAATAATTGATAAATCTAATTAAGCAATTAAGCATTAGGGTTTGATTATCTACTCGTAGATCAAGATAATCTAGGTTCCTTGTCTAATTAAACGTGTAATTGTATACATGGATTAGGGGACCTTGTCAACTTTGAGACAACAGTCTGTCGGACTCAAGTGTCTACAGTGTTTTTGGTATGGTCTTGAATTAATACGGTAATCCATTCTAGTTTTAAACTTAGCAAAAACTCTTTACAAACCTTTTAAACTCGAGTTTTGCAAAGGTTTTTAATAAAACCTCGCGCGATTATATTGTCAAGCGATTATATTAGAATTTTTAAATAATATAGTTTAAAAAACTATTTCTTAATCGATTTAATCGATTAAAATCCTAAAACATCCACCTGATGACAATTCATGCTGATGACAATTCATAAACTTTTATGACGCATCCCAAAATATGAGCTCTAAGCACTCTAAATCACAAAACGAGTTGTAAAAATGGCACAAAAAGTGCCAGAAGCCTTGAAATTCCCAACTGAACTGTTTTTAACATCCAGGCCAAGATCAGCCATTTAAATAAACTTTATCATCAAAATCTAAACTCTTATTGCCCGGCAGGTTAGAAATGTGCTTACCATTCTGATCACACTGGAGGATGTGTCTATCATCTCGAGGTATTTCATTGGTCTCCCCATGGTGACCAGAAGTAGTTATACAAAGGGTGAAATGGAAAAGAACAACTGTACAAATAAATAGTAAAAACATAATTGCAATATAATTAATTAGTATTGGTCTGATGGGCCACGGGCAGAACACGTCACTTTACATCTCCGTTGTCATCTAATGGTATTCATCCTGCTATAAGGGTTAAAAAGTGAAGATGGTGACTAGAACAGTCTTTTGAAACGAAAACTTTTCAGCAGAAATCGTATGAAATAAATCGAAAATAAAATATGATACGAAGCTCCATATTTCGTACTTATATAGGTGGACTTGCTTGAATTAGTTACGTAATACATAATCGAAAAATAGGTATTACCTCGACAAGTTTTTCATACCATTTCCTGTCGACAACAATTAACGACCAAAATACAAGTGATGTTACAAATTCCTCAAATGTTACAAATTCCTCAAATGCCAAACTGTCTGCGCGGAAGGATTGTAACAAAACAACGACCCTCTACCCGAAGGGGACGTCAAATCACAACGGTAAAAGTGCCGAAAGAGATCCGATTACTCCCGTAAAATGGGGAAAAAGTAACGCGATTACGACGGATAGCGGAACAACAAGATAATTAAAGCTTTTTACCGCACCAATAGGGCCGTAACCCGATTAGAATTAAGAGTAAAAGTTTCGCTTCACAAAGGATATATGGCATTTGAGAGACGGGCCACCTAGAGTACCTGCATAGCAGCGATAAAACCAGAAGCTCAAAGACATGAAGAGGATGCGAGTATATTAAATGAGAATATGCAATCGGTTAAATATTATCATTGGTTATAATAGACATGAAACATTCCAACGACATGTGTGAGGTAGCTCAGAAGCTATATGCGTAGATTCAGAACATGCGCCGGTTCAGTCAGAACTTTACAGGATTTGGAGGTGGGGACTATTTGGGAACATTTCTAACTAGTTGCTAATGCTTATTATAAGAACATCTAAGAAAGAAATTTAACAAAGTTGACGACCCGATGAAAAGCAAACCTCTAAAGCAAAGCTCGTCAGTGTATACACACAGCCAATATATTGAATACAGGAGAAGGTATACAAGGTATGATTTGCAATCACAATACACATTATAGCCTGGCTATATCATTACTTCCCTGCTCCTATCTGACGCTATAATACGCAAGGTATATATTAATTATACATGACAACACACCATGTTATTTCATGTTCATTTCCACCACATGAACTCGATATGAGCAGTAAGGTGATCTCCCGTCATGAGTCAACACCAAGTCATCGCTTCTATGAATCATCACGGTAGAAAAAAAGTGCTTAGGTCGAATACAGTGAAGAAAATCCATAAGATGAATCTGGTTTAAGCTGAGACCCCCAATTTGTATCTGATTCATAATCAAAATTTAAAGATTATCGAAATCGTTACTGAAGACCATGGAATGCCAGCTTCCAACGCATATATTCACTCCCTGTCAAGGACTAATCATTTCACCAATGTCATATGGTTGATCATATTGCAGCACTTCTGTACTGTGATATTATGTAGGTAAAAATATTCAGGAAGAATATCTCAAATCGAATAGAGATTTCATTATGTTGGAGGCGTGCAGGCATGACACGTCACGAAACATGTTCCAGTGAACAGGACCTGGATCTGAGAATACCCTACTTCCACGATCATAGGTTCATATAAGTTGAATATCACCAATGATAATCTTCAGAATTATCAAAAACATTTCCTTTTCGCTCTTTAGGTGAACTTTTCTGCTTCTGGAGAAGAGAAGATGATCCCGAAAAAGCGAAGGATTTCCTAATTTGGTTTCAAGTCACGTAGTATACTCAAAAAGATATGACAATTTCACTACTCATCACCAAATTTTGTTTGATCTTTTCCCAATTCTTCGAAAATTTTTGCTGGGAAAAAGAAATGTATCCTCGCTCTCGGCCTAAAATCCTCCCTATGGGAAATAGATTTCAACTTTTGGTGAAAGGGTGGTCAGAAGACACACCATGCATCTACCCAACATATCAGATGATACAGGGTAGTGGTATTCCATTTCTTGATATCACTGAAGGGTTAGAAAACATCAAGGCAAGATGAACGACTGGATAGAATTATAGAAAAGAAGCCAGTTTCAGAAGAGCACAACTTTGAAATGATCGATATCAAGGGTCCAATGGACTGTAATGAAGTCCTGCGCGCAACACAAGAGAAGTAAACAATACGAAACAATGTCGTAATTTATACCCCGAACAGTGACATAATTAGGGTTTCCAATATCGGTAGCAATTTTTTAACGGCGATAATCGATAACTTTTTGTGAATTATCGGCGATACCGATAATTAACGGCGATAAATTAACTTCAGTTTTAGACATCAATTTATTTCAATTTCCTCAATTTATGAATTCGCAAACATTAATTCAGCCACTTTGCTGCGTATGGTGGTCGGCGAGCTGTGCGCTAGGAACTTCTTTTCCCTAATAACATCCTTAATGAAACTGGTCGTTGCTATCTGGTTGAAAGATAATTTGTCAACAGCTGCAAGGGCAGCATACATTTCTTGGCATTTTTCTCAGCATATGATACGATTAACTTAGCTGAGTTTTTGGCCGCTTTACTTTAGACTCTGCCATCTCGGCCTGTGGACGATCAATACTGTGCTTTGCTTTGTGGTGATACCACAAACTAGAATAACTGCTATTCGGAGTTGTGCCAGCTGATTAAGACTTCGTACACTGCTTGCAGACCACTTCCTCCCCCTCTTTTGTAAAGAACTGTCTTAATATCTTAATATGCTGTGGCTTGACATGTTAAATACAAATTGAAGTATCAATCAACGGAGACTCGGAGTAGAACGTGAGTCGAAGGTCGAAAACGCTTGAAAGAGTCCAGAAAAAAATTTAAAAATTAAACTAAGCTTAGGCTGAGCATATTTTGTTTTTACATAATAATAATAATCATGAGACACATTGCCGTGAAAAATGCTACGAATTGTTATTCAAACTGGCCCGTTGCTTTTGAATAAGTAAAAACCGTGAAATTGACTGGTTTTTACTTTATTTGAGTCAAATATAATGGTTTCAAAAACATTAAATTTTATCGGTTTATCGGCACAAATTATCGCCGATAACCGATAATTGATTTTGGTCCAATTATCGCCGATAATTCTATCGGCGATATTATCGGTTGGAAACCCTAGACATAATATACCGACTTTGGTATCATTAATAGGATTATAATTAGCACCATCGCCCGTTACTTAACACCCCTGATTACTGCAAGCTGGAGTTTCTACTTTGGGAGGGTCATGCAGAACACCCGGCAAACACACTGATTGATAACGTGTAGGAGGGATTGGGGAGTAAAACAGGGAGGGAGTGAGAGATATTGTGTCATCAATTCACCATTCTAAACTATGATAATGACGTCACTCTCAGCTGCCTATTCCTCGCACAGGGATGAGTGAGGAGTGATCAGTAGATGATACCATTCCTCCAGAAATAGGCATTACAATCTCAGAGTGTCTGCAGGAGTATCTCCAGACTACAACTCCCCCATCTTGACATTAATTGATGATACGAGTTATGACGATATGACTATCGGAGAGGGTCTAATTTAGTAGTTGTAAACGAAGAACATTAGCAGTTAGGCCACAGTTATATTTAAACTGACATTCAATCATTGATATAAAATTAAATAAAGTTATACTATTAACGTTTAGAGTTGGACCTCTATACTAGACACTATCTAGGAGCACAAATGACCACAAAAGCATTATGCATACAGTGCCCGACTACCTCTCCTGACAATGACTTATATAAATAGATTATGTATGATATTAGACGTTATACTGAAGCTTTAACGTACAACTTTTAAACAAGTTCTTTAAATAGAAGTTAAAAATATATTTATTAATTAGCCGAGGTTGGATATCATATGAAACACCTGGGGGTAGGAAAGTATATAATAGATAGGTAGTGCCAGGAAATTGCAAATATTATTCAGCGCATAATTCCAGGAATAACAATGCAAGAATGCAATTCTTCATGTTCGAAGAGAATAAAAACAAGCGCAGCCAAGCGAAAGATGCAAAATTCTGCATTTCACAAGAGCTGCATGATGGGAAAAAAGAATCGAACAATTTGAAGGGGGTTTAAGAATTTTAGAAAATTAATATGGAGCATTTAGGAGTTATTAAATCAGTAAACGGATATCGGTATCGCTGCTGCTGCACTTGTGCATGTTTTTGCTGGGAAGTTCCAGGCTGAGCCAGGGACAGTAGAAGTAGACTGGTAAAAACACACAACAATCCGACACGTCGGGTCCGGACACACAGAGAATGTGTGTGAAGGTTATTACGTCAGGGGGGGGGGTAAGGCAAACTTTGGCAAACTTTGGCAAACGCTTCCACTTTTTTTGGAGTTTGCCAAAAAAAGTGTTTGCCAAAGTTTGCCATAGTTTGCCAAAGTTTGCCAAAATTTGCCAAAGTTTGCCAAAAATACCCAAAAAATTTGGCAATTTCTGATTTCTTGTCCACAGTGCATGCAGGACGTGTACATAATGGTTTTCGAAGGAGCTGAATCGATTTCAAATGCTTAATTTTCATTCAGACCTTCCCCTTCGAGGCTTTACTGATGTCCACTGGGACCTTCCTTCTCCAAGCACCGTATTGTTTACAAAAAGGTATCCTAAAGGACGGGGGTTAGAATATTTTGAGAAAAAGGAGATTTTTGGTTCGAAAAAAGAGATGTTTATAATTCCCAGGCATGGATCCATCTATCTACTATCTACTTATCTTTAACCAGTTCATCAGATGTGTCTTTGGCGAAATGGTACCATAGGAACATGACCAAATTAGCCTTCATTAGCATCCATGGAGGCTGAGTGGAGGCTAATTTAAAAAATTTGGAGGATCATGGTTGCAATAAGCTAATTTTCGAAAAATAGCCTCCACTGTGGAAGCTAATTAGCCTCCACTACTCACTAGCCTCCACTAGCCTCCACAGGAATTAGCCTCCATTAGCCTCCACGGAAACTGAAATATAAAATTTTCGTGGAGGCTTAAGCTTTAATATGGAGGCTAGTGGAGGCTATTTGGAGGCTGAGTGGAGCCTAAATCAATTAGCCTCCATAAAAAATTTCTTGCTGAAACTGGTAAAATGTTCACTAATTTGAAAAACAATTTATAGATTCAAACTTTCAGACAGCTCTAACTACACTTAGAGCCTTCACTAGGCACCACTCAGCCTCCACTAGGCTCACCCAGCCTCCACTAGGGATCACTCAGCCTCCACTAGCCTCCACTGGGCTCCACTCAGCCTCCACACAGCCTCCACTACTCCACTAGGCTCCACTCAGCCTCCACTAGGCTCCACCCAGCCTCCACTAGACTCTGACACACAGCCTTCACTAGGCTCCACAAGGCCTCTACTAGGCTCCACTCAGCCTTCACTAGGCTCCACTCAGCCTCCTCTAGTCTCCACTCGGCACTCAGCCTCCACTAGTTTCCACTCAACCACAACTAGACACCACTCAGCCCCATTTGGCTCCACACAGCCTCCACTAATAGAGAAGGCTTATTAGAGCCTAGTGGAGCCTAATGGAGGCTTGTGGAGCCTAGTGAAGACTGAGTAGAACCTAATGGAGGCTGTGTGGAGCCTAGTTGTGGCTAAGTGGAGGCTGAGTGGAGCCTAGTGGACCACTACGGTCCACTCAGCCTCCACTAGGCTCTACACAGCATCCATTTAGACCCCGCTAGGCTCCAGTCAGCCTCCACTAGGCTCCTTACAGCCTTCACTAGGCTCCACTTGGCTCCACACAGCCTCCACTAGGCTCCAAACAGCCTCCACCCAATCTAGCCACTAGGCTCCACACAGCCTCAAGTAGGCTCCATACAGCCTCCACTAGGCTCCACCCAATCTCCACTAGGCTCCACTCAGCCTCTCCTAGGCACCACACAGCCTCCACTAGGCTCCACTCAGCCTCCACTAGGCTCCACTCAGCCTTTACTAGGCTATAATCAGCCTTCACTAGGCTCCACACAGCCTTTAATAGGCTCCACTTGGCTCCACTCAGCCTCCACTAGTCTCCACAAAGCCTCCACTAGGCTCCACTCAGCCTCCACTAGGCTCCACTCAGCTTCCACTAGACACCACTAAACCTCCATTGGGCTCCAAACAACGTCCACACAATCTCCTCAGTCCTCTAGGCTCCACACAGCCTCAACTAGGCTCCACACAGCCTCCACTAGGCTCCTCACAGCCGCCACTGAGCTCCACACAGCCCCCACTAGGCACCACACAGCCTCCACTAGGCTCCACTCAGCCTCCACTAGGCTCCACTCAACCTCCACTAGGCTCCACTCAGCTTCCACTAGACACCGCTCAGCCTCCACTAGGCTCCACACAGCATCCACCAGGCTCCACTCAGTCTCCACTGGGCCCCACACAGCCTTCACTAGGCTCCACACAGCCTTTAATAGGCTCCACTCAGCCTCCACTAGGCTCCACTAGGCTTCACTAGGCTCCACACAGCCTCCACTTGGCTCCACTCAGCTTCCACTAGACACCAATCAGCCCCCACTAGGCTCCACACATCCTCCACTAGGCTCCGCTCAGCCTCCACTGAGTGGAGCCTAATGGGGGCTTTGTGGAGCCTGGTGGAGGCTGAGTAGAGCCTAGTAGAGCCTAGTGGACCACTAGGCTCCACCCAGCCTTCACTGTACTAGTGAAGGCTCAGTGGAGCCTAGTGGAGACTGAGTGGAGCCTAATGGAGGCTAGGTGGATCCTAGTGGAGGTTTAGTGAAGCCTACTGGAGGCTGAGTGGAGCCTAGTTGACCACTAGGCTCCACACAGCCTCCATTAGGCTCCAGTCAGCCTTCACTAGACTCCACTCAGGCTCCACTATAGGCTCTACTCAGCCTTCAATATAGGCAATTAGCATTCTCAACACCGTTATGTCGGGTTATGTTGCAGGAATCCATGGAAACTGGTCAGTGGTCACGGTGGGGCCTTGTTATTGATTTTAGGCTGCTGGAACAGACTTATGTAGCGTGGATGTTTCGGTTTTAGGGCTTCATAGTTCATACAATGGTTTGATCGGACTATTTAGTACTTAAATGCATAAAACTTAAAGTAAGAGGTAATGAAATATCATATTTTGTACTGTAGCCTCCTACTCTTTTCAATGTGGATGTAGTCTCTGCTAGAGCTTCTGGATAACGTCAAAATGTAAAACAGACCTTGGGAATCGATTCCACATCCTTGAAAAGCATATTTTGGGTACCTAAAGTGTTGCTAAGTGCTCAAAAAGGAGTTTTATTTTTGGCAAACTTTGGCAAACTTTGGCAAATGCTTCCACTTTTTTTGGAGTTTGCCATAAAGAGTGTTTGCCAAAGTTTGCCATAGTTTGCCAAAGTTTGCCTTACCTCCCCCCCTACGTCATCACGTCATGTTTATTTTGTATTTTTGGTGAGTGTAGTAAAATAGCTTGTACGATTTCATGAATAGCTAATATAGGTCATGAAGATGACGTGACTTTGAAACGCCGGTTATTCGAGAGAGGCCTGTGTGAGAGGCCTAGTGAAGAAGGTACAATAACTGAGAGATCAGGGACCAAGGTGTAAGACTTGAAATGTCACACACGCAGAGTTCAAATCGAATTAAACCATCATAATTAGTATTAATTACCTATCATTACGCTACAATATTATGAGGGGAGGACGGAAATTGGCAAATTGGTTATGATACAAGAGCAATATCATTTAGCATACATAGACCGAATCATGATTCACAAAATCAAAGCTAAACAACTCACAAACGTTGGAGATGCAACTTTAGGACAGAAAACGTGGCAAAAAGGGGTAAGAATCGCCCAGTCGGACGATTTTAATGACTGAAATACCAAATTCTCTGGCAAATTCTTGCTGACTTTCGGGAGAGATGATAATTTGTCATAATTTAAAACAGATTTCCACCGCATGAGCTTGATTATGCTAATTATATTCGGTTAGTTTCAATGGATCTGTATAATGCGTGGGGTGAAAGCGGGACAATTCGGGGCAATCTCCGTTACTTGGAGCGAGTAACATGATATTCCAGATCAATGGGGGCAAATTATCATGCGAGGGAGAGCGATCGGTCAATTGGGATTATGTAGTGTTCTAAAAATTGGTGATCCAAACTATGATCAAGTTGCAAGTTGCAAACATCTTTGTTGTATACGGGCCTCCACATCAAGAAAAAAAGAAATCTTTTCATTGAAAAAAGATAAAATCAATGAGGCATTGTCTATGTCATGAGGAGATATCACTGAGTCAAGTGTGTCACTGAGAGAATGTGCCATGTTTGTGATGAATTGCACGTTCCATGCAATGCCGACACGCTCATCATATGTAATAATCGTAATGATATGTGAAATATGCGAATATTATGCCTGGATATGTTAGGTGCTGGTATATGATGGATCAACGTTCACCAATAGCTATTGAAACCAGATAGCTTCATCAACTGATTGATTGAAAACGAAGCAACGACGAGTATAAAATCATAACACGATGAAAGGATATGAAGCCGATGATGAAAATATATGGATCTCTGGCGTCAGTCGAGACACGAGACATTCATGACACATGTTCGGAGACACATGTTTACAGCATAATATTAGAAACAGTCAATAAAAGTATCTGCAAATTGTTGTATTCATGACAAATCCTACTCGTGAGAAATGATTTTGTCGGTCGTTAGTTTGGCGTTTGTCGTTAGTTTGGAGTTTGTCGTTAGTCCTTGTTAGACGTGACACCAAGCCCTCAGATGAATTACCCAACCAAGATACACTCCTGGATCAAGGCGAAGCAAGAAACACTGCAAAACATCTCGGAAAATAGTCGGCAGATAATGGCGTCATTATCAGAGATTAGGAAGGAGGACTGACGAGATCAGATTCAGATGGCTGCGACATATCGATCAGAATGCACCCTGCCGTTATTACTTATATTATCAGGCCGGTGATTAGTAGACCACACGGCCACGATAACAATGTGTGCAAGGACGTGTCTGTCTGTACCTACTCTGTACATGGGGTGTGTGGGAGAGAAGAGAGGTGAGAAAAAGGAGGAGCAAGCGGTAACTTCATCACAAATTAGGCCCTGTTGCTCCCCCAGCCCCTGCAACAGCAACACCTCTAGGTTGCAGGGAACATGTACATATATTAACATAATGAATTGTATTTTGTATATACAGCATAGGGCTTCACAAATCACACTCCATGTGGCAGAGAAGTTACGGGGAAGCGGGACGATCTGCTACAACATTTACAGCTATAGTAGTAGTAGTAGAGTTGTAAATAATCATATCATCTGAGTCAGACCAGAGGCCAGCCCGGATTTAGTGTCAGACCAGAGGTCAGCCCGGATTTAGTGTCAGACCAGAGACCAGCCCGGATTTAGTGTCAGGGTAGCACGGCAGATTTAGCAGCACGACTGACGACATTTATCTGAATATCAGTATAGAAAGTGACCCCTACAGTCGCCGTGAATTAGCTGAGTTCAGGGGGACTGGGGGAGTATCGCTAACTGACACCAGATACAACACTAACTAGTGCGACTTGATAAGCCCTCTTGCAGATAAGTGCAGTTCTCAGAAACACTGAACAAAACGTGCTCCAGCCAGGAGATAAAGAATGGAGACGACCCACTGGCAGCCAAGAATCTGCGTCAAATTAGCGTCAAATAACGGAGCAAGCATGACGGCTGCTACGTAACAATAAGATGTATGCAGTTTAAACACCTCCTGTCACATTGTCAGCTGCCAATCACGATTGTGGGAAATGAAGTGCAGGGGAAAGCCTGCTGTCACGTGATCAGGAAAGGGGAAATCAGGCAAGGAAACCTAACTAAAGCAGGCTACAGGTCAAAACACAGTGTTACCTTAACTTTTCCGAAAGCATTGTATGACTTGGTACGTTGTTCCGTTGGTACAGAAGAATCAGGTTGGCAAATTCATGGACAATGGTGACAACACTACAACGAATGACGAAGGAGGAAGGGGGAATTGGATACAATTACAAATAACTAAATTATGAAAAATCAGCCGAAGATAATTGAAATTTCCGCCAATCTGTATCGAGGAAAACAGATTAGATGACTTTGAAGAAGCAACTGAAAGTTTTGCACATACTGATATAGCGGTGACTTGGTGGACAGCAGCAGCAACAATACCGGTGTCAAGTTCTAACAAACAAACTGACAACTTACTAAATTAACGATATAACAAGATTATAAACCGATAGAAAGAATAATTATATGCATATTGGGAGTTAATTGTATCACTGATTGGAAACTGTCAACTGACGATAATGATACACGGGCCTCAGGGACTCCGCAACCATCTTGACAACATTATAACATTACGGAAACATATTATGACAACATTAATTCCCCGACACGTACCATAATATACACAGCTGCAGCAGCATTGCAGAAGATAATAATTTGTAAGGCGTGGAATGTATATTCCGCATATACTCCTAGGATATAGGTACTACATTGCTATTATTATTACAACAGATACATTACACCTCCCTAATGTATTGTAATCTGGAGTGATGCGTGTCTCCTCTCTCTCTCAGCAATTAGATTATCTAATTATTAAGCACACTGTGTGCAGCATCCTGCAAAACCCCGCCATGATTACTGGCTAAATTATACGGAACAAGCCGGTGGAGGAGGAGGAGACGAAATGGTCCAAAATGTCGCAAATATCAGTTGCTTTTAATAAATTTCAATAAACTTATTAAACACAATTACCTAATACTTCACGCGTACAGATCTCACAGCGTAACCCTAAAAAGTTATCAGGATTTTGAAATGGCGATTAATGGCAGACTTTAAAGCAGCAAAACGGGGCAAAATATCAGAGTTTAATTGGATAGGCGCTATGAATATCAGGTTTCATAAATGAATAATATTTGGAATATCAGAGATGAGTTGAAAATAGGCTGGATGTTTTTACAAGATGAAAAAGGAACGCCAATCCCATTTTAATGGATGTGGCAGTTAAAATCGCCAGAATGACCAACTTCAATTTGCAGTTTGCACATCAGTATTACCGAGAAATTGTCATTTCGATAATAAATTATGATCAGAGAGATAATATTCCAAAGAGACAACACCAAACGCCTTGAACTCTGCACCGTCAAAACTCAAAGGAACCACAAGAACGGCATATCATTTTAAGGAACGCGCGGAAGAATTAGGCGGTAGGAGCTCATCAGTTCACCTTCATAAAACAGGAAAATAACACCATTCTAACCGTCTATCTGACGATCACGACCAATGGAATTCACTCTCTTATATCCCCACCCTCGCCGGCACTAAAATTTCACATCTATTTAACCGGGGCCCCTTCATTGGGTTCAGTGGCGCCAATCATTGGAACTGAGCTCCAAATCAACATGATATGCTTCAAATCAACATGGATATAATTTATCGCTTGCAAGGTCATTTGTTTTTAGCACGTGTCATGGCGTCGCCTGTGTTCCGTCCATGTTCCAATATGCATCTTAAGAAGTGAGTCCGTAATTAATTGTAATAGCGACAAGACTAAAGGGCTCCCTTACCTTGGCGTAACAGACAGGGAGGACGCTTTCAATTGCAGAATTACGAATCAGATGAATTGAATGACAATCATCGGTGGTCAATTTGCTTCATTTTTCATGGATTAGATGAATTCAAACTCAACTTTTAGCTTTATTGAATTGACAAGATGGCAAGATGCTAATGAAGTTCAATGGCCATACAGAAAACAATGGTGAATGGACTTTGATTTGATCTCAAATTTGATCTGATCTAAATTTATCACTTCATTTGGTGCATAGCGAAGTGTTAAAAAGCTCCACCCAAGTGCAGACTAAACAAGGTTAGCTACAGCAAACAGCATGACAGTAGACAGCAAACAACATGACAGTAGACAGTGCAGAAGAGCCTGCAGACAGAACGCGTGTCTGTGTGATTGCAAAGTGTGTCTGTCCGTGAGTGTGTCTGTGTGAATCGTGTGTAGCTTTAGATCAAAGATTCATTGTCCGTGAAGAGAACGTTAAATGACTTGCATCATGCATGAGAGATATGCAGCTTAATTTGGTTCACTGAAACTGGCACAAAGCTTTATTTGTTTCAACATGCTGATGGAGGAATGTGGGTAACTTGAAAACGAGTTTCCGAAAAGATAAACAAGTCCACGATAATAGCAGATGGAAAGCGTGGTGATATTATGGCAAACAAAATACCACTGCTCACTGATCTATAATAATTGACCGTTATTTTCTGAGATTTTGAGGTTAAATGAATCCTTGTAGATCACTCACGCGTAAGAACATTATCGCATTACAATCAAAATGCTAACGGATGGCACTATAGAAATTATCGTTGCGATAATAGCAATAAAATTAGAAAAATGCTAGAAATTAAAATGCAATCTACTACAGGTTGGAGGGCTCATGGACGGCGTGGACCCTTCCAATTAGCACAAACCACAGGCCGTGTCAGGAGGTGCTAGACTGTGGTACACAGAGACATGACTGATCCTATTACAGCAACTCTGTACTACAGTAAGTAGATAAAAATACGCAGTAACACGGATAGTAAGCACAGGCACCCAATTTACAAAAAAAAAAAGGAAAAATATAAACAAAATTGCTCATAATTAGTGGAAATCGTAAACTTGATTATGAAAACATTTTCCTAAATCACTGATACGTGAATATAATCGCATTACAGTTTAATAGTTGCGATACAAGATATAGGTGTATTTTTATGCGAGGTGCCAGGAAAATATAACAACCCGATATACTTCGAACCGCACGAGGAAATTAGGCGGATCCATGTCATCAGCTGTACATTCTAAGTCGTGATAATGACATCACTTTTATCCACCTGGTATCCCAAAGCGACCGCAGTATATTCCGATACGCTCTGCTGGTGCAGGAATGCAGGATTCCGTTCTGTAAACACAAAGTGGTAAAAATAGCAGGGCGCGGTGATGGGATCCGCCTGACCACACTCCATGTTGAGATATGTCGGAATTTACCATGCCCTACACGTTTTACATGCAATGTATTTGTGTGATTTGTGTGTAAATTAGTTATGTATTTCCTCAAGATGGATTATGAAGACGGAAATGGAAATTCGAAAAAAGGCAGCAATATCCGAAACTTCAGAACATTGCCAACTTTTTAACAAACAAGCAATCGACGTTTTGCCAATATATAACAGACCATCATGAGCTGTGAAGACGCAGTGAAGGTTTAAAATTCCTGAATATTTTTAGAATAAAAGCTACGTATATCCCGGATACAGCTGGACAGCTGGTGCTACACGTAATGCTGTCTGCACTGTCTGTCTAACGAACCTGAAGTAAGTGAAATGCACCTGAAGTAAATGAAATGCACCTGAAGTAAGTGAAATGCACGGCACACACGCTTCAACGATGTAGGAAGATGTCATGAGGCAGTAGGGCCACTTTTGATGCAAAAGTGATCACGTGACGTCATGTCACGTGACCTTATGTCACGTGACTTGACGTCATGTGATCATTTTAGAAATTTTGGCAAGGCACTAAAATCAACGTTGCACACGATCATCTTAACAAGAAATTTGAGACTCCTTCCGACCATCACTCATCAGATATTACATGATATTGCCTTATGATAGCCCAATGCCATGAGTTAAATAAACACTATAGAGCTATAGGCTTTGATTGCTGCATTGCTTACTAAGTTTACAGTTTCATTCTAGTGAAATCAAATTAGGTGAAATAAAAGTATGGGAACTGCCCTGTTGATTCTGTGTGAAACATGGAAAAGAACGAAGATTATTGAATAAATCTATGTTTTCCGGCCTTGAAAAGCAGTAGGGCCAAAGTATACTTTGGCCCTACAAGCCTGAAACGCAGTAGGGCCATGGCCCTACTGGCCCACCCACTTCCTACATCACTGACACGCTTCGGAATAAAAACGGAGTCACATACCACAGGAGCATGACAACATGCCGCTGCATTGCTAACATAGTGATAGTGCATTGCTCGCAATTAGCACCCATTACCAACTCCACGGTCTAAATAACATGAAAAACAGAGAGGATTTAATGAGGTAATGTGAGTTCAGACGAGCGTGGAGAGATAAAAAACAACGAACTATCTCATAAGAAATATTTACGAAGTCCCAAATGTAGAGATTTTACGAAAAAAAATCCTTACATTTTCGAAGCCCCAAAATTACGATCCCAAGAATTATAATTGTCCCACACAAGCAAATATGTCCCGTAAGAAATAAAACAGAGTCAGCTGGTTTACGATTCGTAGGTACATATTATGAGCTACAGAATATAATAGCTGAGCTCTTGACAACGACATCTCATATAATATAATGCCCATAAAATGGATAAATATCAGGGGTTGAATATTAGTAATTATGATTTTATACATGCAAAGGGAAAAGCCTAAACATAATATATTACAATACATGCATAAAATATTACATTGAACATTATTATGCGTACATCAATAATTTGAATAAAAGATATCCGTCAACTGGTATAGGAATAATTAAAATGTAGTGAAGCTGGTTGAAATGTTTTCAATGCCGCTCCCAAACGTGCAGTAGAAAAGGAAATGAGATTGAAAGCATGCAAGGGAAACACCAATGGAATGGAATTATTATGATTTGAAATTGATCCATTATGGAAAATGGCGCATCTAAAACCACTCTCACTCAAATGGCGCATTTAAAGACAATTTCACTTAAATACAGCGCGCCTCGCACAATAAATTAACTGTTTCTCGCGGGAGTGCAGCATATTATACTGAGCTTATAATACCGATGATATTTTATTCACTTTATGACCCGGTCATATCTATAAACTGGATTGATGTTGAGTGCTGGAGGTCGCGGTCACATTAGATCACGGCTAAAGATAGTGTGAGGATTGGAGGGCAGCAATTAAAGCCGGTACGAGTGCGAGTATGTATAGTTACTGAGGGTCGCCAGCTAACCGAAGTTTCACGGCACGTTCCCGGGTAGTATAAAACAACCTGGCATCGCACAGACAACCCTGACAAACTTAACCTGGCAAGACACACGCGGATATGTTAGAGCCATCACCTATATTTTTAGGGATGGGAAGAGTTCGAAAAGACATCATTCATCATCAGTGATCAGCCGAGTGACTATATATACTGCTTACTGACTCCGACTGCTGTCAGTTTAACCAGCATATATTATCATACTGAGTGTTTAGTAATATGGAGAACTGATAGGATTATCCGATTAGTACGTTACTTTCTGACACGGTCACATTAAAACAGACTTTAAGTTTATCATAATATTATACGGTCCATCATAATATATAGCGAGCTCCATGCTGGCATTGTCAAACTTTGACTAATAAGCAAGTATCAGCGAAGATTAATAATAATTTGGCTGGACAACTTTCAACAACTACTGAACCTACCTATGTTGAAGTTATATGCCAATGATCACGACTGATCGGTGTTCAAATTTTCAAAAGTTGAAGACAGATCAAAGTGGTTTCTTGCGCGCCTCTAACGAAAATTATAATTATTCTATAGTGTGATTATATCATTTTTTCATAATCTACGTAGATATAAGCCGTCGTCGAACAATTAAGATAATATACTGCATTTATAATTAAACTGTGTATGATAAAATCAAATAATTAAGAATACGATATTCATACCTGATGGAAAGGGAGCTGTTAATTGGAGTTAGGAATTCCAAGTTGGATTCAAGTGGAGGAGAATGGATTCTTTGATCCACTTCTGTCCTAAACCACTCATTTTGAAACCGTCCCTGATCTGCTCAAAACAAAACCAGATCATGGTGTGCTCCTCTCTGGAATCAGTGCTGCTTTTTCGGACTCCAGGTTTCAACTGAAAATAAGTTATCATGGAATGATAGGTATACGGATATGAAATATCAAAATTCTAAAATCATGAATTTTTAATTTTTCGTAATTTGAATTACGAAAAAAGCATGGACGACATGTTGAAAGACAATGTACAGACTAAATTGGAATTAATTAAATAAATTTCAACTGTATTAGAGAAAACAGAAATCCAACCACTACTGGCAGCACGAGAGGCCTGAGTCCAAACAAGACTCCAAGCAATATTATTATGACTGATTTAAAACACAACAACTGTGTCAGGGAACGCGCAGCATTTCAACACAAATTAAGGCAACACGCGATTCCAGACACATCATGATTTAGATAACGCATGTGTGCAGGCCACTCGATTGACGGATGGCTTGACGAACGCGCGCCAACTTTCGATATTAACCCATTTGTGCCCAGCAACATTTATCAAGCCATCCGTTAATCGAGCGATATGTACACATTACACCTATGTTGATTGTTGACTTACCATTGGCAGCTAGCGTCGAATATGCTCCTCCGATCTCCAAGTTCATCACTTTCAGCTTTCAGCATTCACCATCTCCCAGAATTGTCATGGACATATCCTGCACGAAAGTAACAAATTAATTCAACATCACTATATCTATCATATCATTTTAATTTTTTAAAGTCATATTAAAAGTATCATAATCCTTGCAGTGGCACTGGTTGTGCCTTTTAAATTTAAACCATTCAGTCATGAAATACGGCGCACGTGTTTTGATGCAACGACACCTTTTCCTACAAGCCGCAGTTTCTTCCTCGCATGTTCGTGGTTTAATTTGCTTTTTATCGCATTTCTCAAGAAATTGAAATTTAATACGAGATTAGACAACCTCAACCTAGTCATGTGAGGGAGGAAGAGTTAACTTTACGCACATTTTCAAGCAATATAAATTATGAATTTGAGTGACAAATAGATAAGGCTTTCTCATATTCTAGTTCTTGCAATGTTAGTACTTTTTGTTCAGCGTACGGGATATTTTGTAATTGTATCAAATGTTTCTTCACCTCCCTTTGGATTTGAAAGCAAACTGTGATTTAGTTTAGTTATCAGTTTGTGCTTTCATGCAAAATATATTATGGAAGCTTTTACCTGACTGACTGATCAATACTGCTTATGCAATCCTATAGAACCAAATAAAATTCAATTTTCAACGCAGCGATTCAACTTTCAAATCATTCTGTTTGAGACGGCACATAATCTGATGTTCCTTGTTTTTGGTTATGATTAACCCGACTACCCCAGTCCCCACTATTATAGCATGGTGATCCTGTATCTGCTACTGGTGGGCACGCTGCTGCACTCAGGGGCGTGTGACTCCTCCGACTCTTGCCCCGTCTCCAGTAAAGGAGCGTGCGGGCTAGGTCAGGCCTTCTTCGTGCCTTCCCTCTCCATTGTCGAGGACAACGGCAACGGAGTCAGGATATTCGAGAAGATAGACCCGGAGTGTCTGAAGTTCGTGCCGAGTAACATCAACAGGGAGGAGAAGGACTACTTCGAGGATGCCAACACTTTCTTCAGCAAGTTGGGATCTCAGACAGGACTTTCTGGCGAGGTTTCGGAAGGTTTCACGCTGGGTGCCTCCCTGGACGCAGCAAGTAATTTCATGGATTACAAGAATCAGAAGGTGAAGGGAGCCAGTATGGACGTGGTGTCCATTACGGGGTTCTGGGACTTTGTACCGGAGTGTCTGAACACTCTGCCGCTAACAGAGGAGTTCACCAGGGTGTTTGAGGGTCTCCCAGCTTCCATCTCCAAACCTCACCTCTCCTCCCACTGGTACCAATACGACGCCCTGCTCAGGGACTACGGCTCACACATCGTCAGCAGGATCAGCTACGGGTCTAAGCTGACTCGGTACACCTTCAGCAAGTCCACGGAGGAAGCATCAACCATGGACCTCCTCATCAAGACATGTGCTTCCCTCTATGACATTGATCTTGGGGTGTGCGAGGGTTTTACGGATGAGGATTACGAGAAGGTGAAGTCTCTGTCCACGAGCGAACAGATGATTGTCAGGGGCGGAACCCCTGAGACCAGGGCTAAAGTCATGTGGAAGATGTCTAACGAACTGTTGGAACAGTTCATGAGGGAGGCAAATGAGACCAACCAGCCGGTCTCACAGAAGTTCCACAGCGTGTGGAGCATGTTGAAGAAGCGGTATATGGGCACCAAGCATTACCAGAAAGCTGTTAGTTTGGAGGCTTACTACAAGGGCTACTTGGCTGGCGGCTGTTCCTACAAAGTGGAAGATGAGGTGGAACTGAGGAGGTTTGTTTTGGCGGACGATGACCCTAATGTGCCAGGGTATGAGTGCCAGCTGGCACCCATGGGTTGCAGAGGAGACATGGACTGTCACCATGGCTACGAGGGGCCTTGCTACTGCTACGGGCCGGGTTGTGTGGCATCTCGAGATAGACAGGATGCTCGACACAGCATCGAGATGGAGCGGTACATAAAGAGCGAGAATCTGCCAGGAAGTGCCTTCCTTGGGGTGAACAAGTCCTGTCAGATTAAGATGGGCTTGTTCTGCACCTGCGACAAGGCTTGGGGCGGCAAATGGGAGACAGTCTGGCCAGACAAGGACTACTCAGACAATGTCCAGTTAATGAGGGAGGCACACAGGAAACTGAGCAAGTTCCACAGAAACTAGTGAGCTTTGGAATATTTCCAAATGCAGCTCATACATTAGTACACTGGGATTTAAAAACTGGAGGGCTTGCTATATTTTGAGGAAATTTGAAATTCAGCCGCATTTCTCAGAATTTGTGATTTTTTATTGATCCAAGAAATTTGAATGAGGGCTTTGTCTATAAGGGTAATCTGAAAATATTGTAATGTTCAATCCGAAATTACGAAATTGGATCTTTGACTCGTTCATATTCAGTGATTTTACATTTTTCCTTCATAAGTTCATACTTTCATAATTGACACGTATAATTCATAGTTCAATGATTCGGTTCGCCGTAGAAAATTACAGTGTTAAAATTTACGCTTCAAGTTCTGAGGCTATTGATAACACACCTGTCCTATTCAATCAGCTATTCAATCTCCGAACGATTGGTTGGAAAGTAATGTACAGAGAAACGTTAGAATTATGCATAAAGATTCACAAGTCATGAATTTACAAGTAGTTCAGTTACTATGAGAAATATCATACTGTCATCCACCAACTGTTCAAAGCCGAAGAATGTTCAGACTCAATAATGTCTGAAATGACTATTCAATAGAATTACAGGGCATTATGGTTAGATTTAAAAACAAACTGAACAGAAGTGGCTGAATTAATTTTAGGGGATTTTTTTGATAAAAACATGCTCAAAAACCATCCGTGCATGCTGCATTAGATAAAAAGGCCAAATAAATCTCTCAAAACAGTGGAATAAGTTAAAAACAGCCCCGTTGAAAACATAAACCTAACTGATCCTAAATAAAAAGGTAATCTCAGGTTTCTTTGGATTTGAATCTGTCTAAGATAGTCCTAGGCTGGTCAGTTTCCCCCTCCTCGGTCCTGGTAGAATCCATGGCAGCTCGGATCTTCTGCCTCCGTTCATCGTGAATATGTTTCTCCCGCCTCAAGAAGCGCTTCTTAGCCGAGTTCCTGCCCTTCATCTTGAACTTGAGAAGGAGCTCCTTATCGTCAAGTTGCTTCTCCTCAACTTCTTCCTTGATTTGGTGGATACTCTCTGCTTCTAGCGATATCAGCTCAGCGGGGATCTGAAACACGGAGATATCAACTTAAACTCGAAGATTAGATTTAAGAAATCTGGGTTGTGTTGAGAAACACACTTTGTACAAATACCAACATTTGACACAATAGTTGTTCGGACTGAACGGAACCTCTCAGCTTCATTTCCTTGTTTAAGAAAGGAAGATAGTGATAATTTACTTATTTACGTAAGATGACATATTAAACATGAAGTAAAGTATACCTTGTTCAGAAGCATCTTCACTTCAGTTTCCTGTTTCTGTCTTTTGTTCTCGAATGGATTAAGTTCTAGAGCATCGAAGTTAGCCTCTCCAGCGCCTGATAATTAGGATGATCTAAATGTATTTTTTTTGATAATTTTAGAGACATCGAGATTTCTTGAAATGATTAAAAACTGTTCATATTTATTGGAAAAAGTACCAAATCATTGCACTAAACCTGGAATAAGAAGGCTGGTAAAGCCCTTGGAATGCCCCAGTCCAAGAACATCCTCGAAGTTTGCGAAGTCCAGACCGTCAATAACCGCACCTTCCACCAAATGGGTCATGTAAGGAGCCTTCTGCTTCGTTTTGAAGGCATCCTTCCAAACCTGAAAGCAAAATTTCGTATTCCAATATTTCATCAAAAAGGTCAGATTCACAAAAAGTGAAAATCCTTCACACTTTAGGTCTTCAGATGGAAGGCATCCGAATTTTACTTCGAATAAATTCTCCTGTTTTCAGCACAATTTATTCCTTGTTAAATGTTAGAATGTCCCTGAAATGTTGATCCCCTCTTCCCACCCTCACACTAACCTGGACTTGTCCCCCCATGGAGACAGCGAGGAGCCCTGTCTGTGATATGGCGAGGTGTGAGCCAGGTCGGTGGGAGAAGTAGGAGAGGGACTCCTTGTAGGTCCTGACATCCCACACCTTCAGCTGCTTGTCCATCCCACACGTCACCATGTGCCTGGAGAGGGGAGATATTTTCTCAAAGTATGGGAAGCAAATATCATCAACTTGATATTTGCTCAACCTTGATGTTATCAAGGTTGGGGGTCTGATACCGTGAGGGTTTGAAAACATAGATATGAGCAGCGCGGTAGTACTTACTTACTTAGGGAGCAAGTTTAAAACATTCAAAAGATACGATATACTTTAAAATCAGGAAGTAGATACCCCAGTACCCCACACAGATATAGGAGCTCTACAGAACTGAAGTACCTGCCAGTGGAGTCCACTGCGGCTGCTGTCACGGGTCCGTGATGACAGAGCATCTTTACAAGAGGATCCTTCATGGTGGGACTCCACATTGTCACAGTGCCGTTAGAGTGACCTGTTGGAGAATGAGGGAACTAAAAGTAGCTCTGTTTATTGAAATACACAGCAAGAAAGAGCGGTTCCAATGAAACTAATCACCAAGGTGACACCAGATTGACGTGTAACAAAGACTGATCTACCGAACCCATGTAGCAATTCATTCTAACCCCCAACCTACCCAAGTGGACGACAGAGTTCCAGGGGTTATGGGTCATGGAGTGGGGTTGCCCCAGCCTCGTCTTCAGTTCCACCACCAGCTTGCCCACGGAGACATCCGTGTACTTGAGGAAGCCGGTAGCCCCGGTAGAGACCAGCAACCAGTGGTACGGCAGGTAGTCCAGGTGTACGGGGTGCAGGTGGTTCTGCAGGCGGTGGAGCTCCGTACCCGTACTGTCGTAGATATACGCGTACTGAGGGGGTGAGAATAGAGCGTACTGAGTGGTGTGCGGGGTATTAGGTCAGGGGGTGGAGAATGGAGTGTACTGAGGGGGTGTGGGGGGTAGTAGATCAAGGGATGGAGAATGGAGCGTACTGAGGGGGTAGTAGATCAAGGGATGGAGAATGGAGCGTACTGAGGGGGGGGGGGTGCATTAGATCAAGAGGTGGGGAATGGAGCGTACTGAGGGGTGTAGTAGATCAAGGGGTGGGGAATGGAGCGTACTGAGGGGGGTGGGGGTGCATTAGATCAAGAGGTGGGGAATGGAGCGTACTGAGGGGTGTAGTAGATCAAGGGGTGGGGAATGGAGCGTACTGAGGGGTGTAGTAGATCAAGGGGTGGGGAATGGAGCGTACTGAGGGGTGTAGAAGATCAAGAGTGGGGAATGAACCTTTCGTTAATGGAATCATATGCCCAGAATTCAAAATTCAATGAAGAGACATGAGTAAGTCGAATCAATTCAACTTTGTACTGTGTTTTGCAGATTAAATAGGAGAGGGGAACTTTCAAGACAAACCATAAGATTAGATTTTATTCAGTACTGTATAACTACTACTAATTTACTAAGCACCTTTTTCTGAGCTACAGCAATGTAATCTCGGTTATGTAACCACACTGCATCCCTGATGCTTTCCTTGACGTGGAACTCACACCCTAGCTGACCATTCTGCCAGTCGAACGTAGCCACGTGACCTTTCTGTCCACCAATCAGCAATTTTCTGAGAAATAATCAATCGACTAATTGTAAAATTTCGAATGTGAAAATCATGAAGTAAATTTCAGATCATTGTTCTGGGGAAATTTTACAATGATCACCTCATTTGTTCGTCAAGTGTTGAATTTCAGGAAAAAGAAAACTTAATAAATGATGTTTATTTCCTGCCGTTCCTGGAGTAGGCACACTTGTAAGGACCATGGTGAGGCAGAGCCAGAGAGAAGTGTTTCCTAGCACTCGCCACATCCACATGCTTCACTATGTCACTCTGCTTGAACTTGAGGGTTCTCTCCCCCTCCTCAGCCTCCAGACACCCTCGCTCCTGAGATACGTTGGAGGGGAGAATACTGGAGAATAATTCAAATAATAGACGTATCAGGTGGAATGTACGAACGAGACGATAATAGAAATTCCCAGAAATTAGGTTATATCATGTCATGACATCATGAAGACGACAGGATGATATCAGATCATAATCCATGAATTTGCAA
Organism: Beroe forskalii; assembly: GCA_011033025.1. Classification (NCBI taxonomy): domain Eukaryota; kingdom Metazoa; phylum Ctenophora; class Nuda; order Beroida; family Beroidae; genus Beroe; species Beroe forskalii. The sequence goes on along the minus strand of WFMF01000074.1, from coordinate 269,428 downwards.
ACCTTTGTAAAAACCTCCCTGAACAACTCACCTCAGGCATGAGTAGTTGCTTGAGAGCCGCTGACTTGATAGCCTGGGCATTCTTCTTCTCCTGAACCATCATCTCCCTCTTCAGTTTCTTGTCTTGGATGGACTTGAGGTCCTGAGGCGTTCCCCGGGCAAAGGTCTTGGAGACCGTCTTCAGCTCGCCCGGGTCCGGAATGTTCGTCTTCTTACGTTTTCTGCCCATACTATTAGGAAGGGTGCAAGAATTACTGGGGGTGTAGAAAATGAAATAATTATAATTCTTTAGGAAGAAACTGAAGTGTTTCAAAAATGCTTTAAAATACATAATTATTTAAATGCTGATTAAGTTATCTCATGCGATTCTTATCAAGACAAGGAGCAAGTGAAACACAGCGGAAAGAAATTGTGGGCCCGTACAAACCTGAAAGTAAATAACAGAAAATAAAAACCTAAAAACACATTCAACAAATTCATGAAAATCTTACACTCAACATCTGTCTAAAAACTGGAGCAAATTTAGTTAAGTAGAACTCCCTCCTCTCAAACCACTCCGGAGTGTAGTACTGCTCCGTGCCCTGCAATTTCCGGTAAGGCCGGGAGCTCATCCGTCCAGCACACCCAAAGTCGATGACCTTAATCGTCTTGGTCTTGTTGTAAACTATAAAGTTGATGTTATGATAGTTTGTTATGATCTGAAATAAATTTCCTCGATAAACCCGTAACATCATACCTTTCCCCAATCAAATGTTTCCAATCATAACGACCGTAAACCTCCGATACCATTCCTTTCTCCACCGTTACAGTGATATCTTCACCACTCTGAGTAATGAAACTCCGCGTGAACTTAGGGGACTTCCCGAAGATCCAGTCATACGTTTCATGTTCAGAGTTCGTCACGGTGTCGGGAACGCTGTTTATCATGACAACAGAGTTCCCGCATTCCTGATCTCCGCTCCATTCTCCGATTTGTTCCATTTGGGTCCCGTCGTAGAGCGACAAGTAGCTCTCTGCGACATAGTCAATTATGTCACGCGGTACGATATTCCTTCTTAGTGAGGTTATGGTTGAGTCACGTGACGTTTCCATGGAGTCAGGCGCCGTTTCCATGGAGTCACGCGGCGTTGCCAGGGAGTCACGTGACGTTTCCATGGAGTCACGCGACGTTTCTATGTTTGACGTCACGTTTCGAGCCTGCTCCTCACAAAGAGAAGTGGTAGGACTGGGGAGGGAAGATGTAGCAGATGTCTCGATTGATGTGTCTCCCTTGAGAAGACCTCTGAGCGCAGTGAGATCGGAGTTCACAAGTAATGTGCAGTGGTGGAACGCACCTGCGACAATGGAATGATTAACGTCATTTTTCACATATTCTATGCGCACGGCTCGAGTCGAGTTGTCGAGTTCAATATAGGGTGCGAATAGGGTGTATTTGGGGTGCAAAAAATGGCGCTAAAGGTGCGTTGGGGTGCACACTGATTAAGAGTGCATATAGGGTGCGCTAAGGGGGTACGCCTGGGTCATTTGGGGTGCGAATAGGGTGCGTTAAGAGTCCATCTAGGGACCTAGGGTGCATCGGGCAACTGGTCATTGACCAAAAACTAGCCACTGATGTTGCAATCAAAAGAAACTCTAACCATTCCTGATGAGTCTGCTAGCACTGCCGGATATCTTCCTGTCTTTGATGTACAGGTCGTGCCTCTTGTTGTGATGAACGTTCAGTCCGTACCCATTGTTCAGAACACCTGTAACATCACACTGTATCATTCAACTGCTCTATAGGAACCGAGAGAAACTTCAAATATTTTGTAAAAAGCACCGGTTCGAGAACTTCCCATGAATGTAAAATTACTGGATTTGATGATGTATGGGGGTATTGCCTGTATACCACAAATATGTGTACAGACTTGCAGACTGCAGATCCCTCGATTGACGGAGGGCTCGATTGAAAACCCCGGAGGGGCACCACTAAGGGCTTTAAAAACTTTATTACATAATGTATAACGATAAAGCTGTGCAAATTTACTTTCTGCGCGCCAACTTTCACTAGAAATTCAATCAAAAGTGCGTCAAAATTGCGTGTCTTTATGATTATCTAACCCTCCGTAAACCCAGCGATATGCACTATGCAGCACACATTGACATTTGACGTATACGTTATCTTTCGGTACCTGATAAGAAGGCGAGGTTGGAAGGAGGACAGTGAGACTTCTTGTCAGAGAAGAAGGAGAAGTTAACATTGCCGAGGTCATGATAGACCGTGCCGCCACCACTCACTCTCCGAGCTATGTCAACTCCTGAATCATAGGATGAGCTATGTCAACTCGTGAATCATAGGAAGAGCTATGTCAACTCCTTAAAGATAATAAGAGCTATGTCAACTCCTTAAAGATAATAAGATCCTATGTCAACTCCTTGAAGATAAGAATGATGCCAACCTGCTTTATGTTTAGCACTTCGTTGACCAATTCACCCAAAATTTAACTCCCCCCTCATAGATAAATGCTCATTCTTTCGACTTATAGAGATTAAAATCTTTAAAATTAGGCTACTGAGAAAATACACGGTGATATTCTTCCGATTCTTTTCGCAGTATTAACTTTCCTGGTAGTGCTGCTCAGGGAAATTGTTGGGACCGCAGACGTAACAAAAAATAGGAAGTATCTATCAAGTATCAGCTCTTGAGAAATTGGAGATTGAGAGTAGATGCGGCTGATCTCACGTGACACAGCTTCGTTAGATTCGGAGGACAGATTTCGGTAAATCAGAACTCCTGAATTATCTTTCTTTCGTCTTACTATTTGCAGCACCTTTCATTGGCTTGACGGGCCTCTTGTACCCCAACCTTCTGGTTTGTCATTTTAGTATCTCCTAGCAGTACCTCTGGATAATTCTGAAAACCTCATTAACAGATCTAATGAACGTCTCATTCAACAACTACACTGAGTATGGCATCAACAACCAGGCTGCCCGCTACTGCTGGATCTCCTACACGGTCTTTACCATCCTTTGCTCCTTCCTGGGGGATTCAATCATCCTGGTGGCATCGTTCGGATACGATGCCTTCAAGCTTCCCATACCCATTGTCGCCATCATCCAGCACATGGCAGTGTGTGGCCTTCTCAACTCATTTAACACTTTTCTTTTCCTTGTTACTCTGATCTCAAAACGGAACAATCTGGGGACCTTTCTCTGTACTTTTCAGAGTTATTCACGCTTCTACTCCTACTCGGCTAGCTGCTACTTTAATGCTGCCTTAACCAGCGTCAAATTCCTCATGTGCAAGTACCCGTTGAATCCCTGGACTAAATCCAAAACTCATATCGTCTGTAGAATAATCTGGATCTGCTCCCTAGCTATTCCTATTTTCTTACTTGTTATTGACAAAGATGACGTGCAATTCGATTATATACAGTACACCTGCATCTATGGCTTTTCAGCGAAAGCTTGGAAAATCTGAAGATCGGTTTTAGGCGGCTTAGTATCAGTGGTATCAAACATCATTGTCATAGTAACCACTACATTGCTTATAAGGCTCGCCGTGAGATTTGCTGGTGACAGGATTAAATGGCAAGGTGTGATGACAGTCATTGCAACAGCTGTGGTGTACTGTCTGTCTGCGCTACCAGTAGGACTCTTCTCCATATCTGAGCCGTTTATCCAGGATCCAATGCTCTACGCTCACTTCCGTAGAGCAGCCCGTGCCATCACCAACATCAACGTCATGGCTAAGTTCTTCATCTACGTTCTCACGGTGCAGAGTTTCAGGGAGTTCCTGAGGCAAAGAGCTGCACTCATTGGGAGAGGAATCTGTCTGATACGGGGAGGAGGAGAAGGGGAAGGAGAAGGAGGGGAAGGGGAAGGAGGGGGAGGGGAAGAAGGTGGAGGAGAAGGGGAAGGGGAAGGAGGTGGAGGAGAAGGGGAAGGGGAAGGAGGAGAAGGAGAAGAAGAAGGAGGGGAAGGAGGAGGAGGGGAAGGAGCAGGAGGAGGAGGTGGAGGAGGAGGAGGAGGTGGAGGAGCAGGAGGAGGAGGAGGAGGAGGAGGGGAAGGAGGAGGAGGAGAAGGAGGGGGAGGAAGAGAAGGAGGAGAAGGAGGTGAAGGGGAAGGTGGAGAAGGGGAAGGAGGAGGAGGAGAAGGAGGAGGAGAAGGGGAAGGAGGTGGAGGAGGGGAAGCAGGAGAAGAAGAAGAAGGAGTGGAAGGGGGAGGAGGGGAAGGAGGTGGAGGAGGGGGAGAAGGAGGAGGATGTAGAGAAGGGGAAGGAGAAGGAGGAGAAGGGGAAGGAGGTGGAGAAGGAGAAGGAGGAGGAGGAGAAGGAGGAGGAGAAGGGGAAGGAGGTGGAGGAGGGGAAGCAGGAGAAGAAGAAGAAGGAGGGGAAGGGGGAGGAGGGGAAGGAGGTGGAGGAGGGGAGAAGGGGAAGGAGAGTGAGGAGGGAAGGAGAAGGAGGAGAAGGAGGAGGAGAAGGGGAAGGAGGTGGAGGAGGGGAAGCAGGAGAAGAAGAAGAAGGAGGGGAAGGGGGAGGATGGGAAGCAGGAGAAGAAGGGGAAGGGGAAGGAGGTGGAGAAGGAGAAGGAGGAGGAGGAAAATGAGGAGGAGAAGGGGAAGGAGGTGGAGGAGGGGAAGCAGGAGAAGAAGAAGAAGGAGGGGAAGGGGGAGGAGGGGAAGGAGGTGGAGGAGGGGGAGAAGGGGAAGGAGGAGGAGGTAGAGAAGGGGAAGGAGAAGGAGGAGAAGGGGAAGGAGAAGGAGGAGGAGAAGGGGAAGGAGGTGGAGGAGGGGAAGCAGGAGAAGAAGAAGAAGGAGGGGAAGGGGGAGGAGGGGAAGAAGGTGGAGGAGGGGAAGGAAGAGAAGGAGGAGGAGGTAGAGAAGGGGAAGGAGAAGGAGGAGAAGGGGAAGGAGAAGGAGGAGGAGAAGAAGGAGTAGGAGGAGAAGGAGAGGGAGGGGAAGGAGGTGGAAAAGGAGAAGGAGGGGAAGGGGGAAAAGAAGGGGAGGCTATAATATCTGGTGCGAGGGGAGACTCGACCACTTCTACAGCAAGGGGGGAGAAAAAGTCCACAAGAAAGAAGAAAACAAAGTCCACGATAGAAGAAGATAACGTCTAAAACTGCGGGGGAGAAAACAATATCCAATATTCCAATAAGTGGGTGGAACTGTATTTCCGATGAAACTAATTTACTCCTTATTAATTGTATTTGTCCATGAAGTAATCGAAGTTTTTCTGATTTATGCTAGGCAGACCATCTAAGCCAAGTTTGAAAACAAGCGACAGCTAATTCCAATTTGGAATTGGCATTTGCTTACCCACAGAATCCCGGAATAATCCTATTGACAATCTGACTATCAGATTGCGTGCATATTGGACAATGTCGAGTTGGCCAATGGGTAACTGGGCAAGCTGCGAATTATAATTCTATCTATCGAAACACTAAAAAACCTGCCTGAGTAGCGAGGGGCACGTTAACTTCCTTCCAGGTGTTCTGAAAGCGCCCAATGACGACACAGGGAGCGTTCTGGTAGACCAGGAGGCAGTGGAACTTGGCAAAGTTCCAGTTGTGGAGGATCCAGTTCTCCAGGGCCAGGTTACGGTACACGTCCGTCACTTGGGACAGGATCACTTTGCAGCGCTTCCCCGCCCGAATACACGCCGACATCCCTAATTGGAGGTTAAGGTTCAAGGAGTATACTGTGAGTGTGAAATGCCACAAGATATCAAATTCAATGGACATAGGAGAGTTTGGTATTACAATATGAATAAGTTTTTTTTAGTTTTACGATATCAGCGGATTTCAATACATACATTAATTCTACTTCCAATTGTTTAATTTTTAAAAGTTCAAGTGAAATCTGCACTGGTCGAATTGACAAGGTCATCTAATTCTACATGAGTAAACTGCTCAACAATAAATCATTGGATTAATGAAACAAAGATGTCGGAAATGATAAATTCTATAATAAATTAATCGTAAAGTAATATATATCATTTTATTGTAGAGCTTATGTATAAAATTAAAATCTAACGAACAATATCATGGGAAAGACTCTTTTGATTGAAATAAGCAGATTTGAGTTTGGCTCAAATCTGATATGACCAAAGGACACTGTAGCCAATCTCAAGACAGATGCTTCACATAAGAAACAACATCCTAAGCATCATACATAGTGTCCCACAGGTGTTGTGACTTCGATTGAGAATCATTCTGAAATCTTCGAGTCGCGCGGCACCTTTAACGTGGGTTAAATCAGCTCGTACAAAATACAAATGGCGGTCGTGTGGAATAATTTCAGAAGGCAGTCTCAGAACTCGCGACATTTATACGTACTGTTTTTTTCTTCATGTGCTCAGTTGGTATCAAGCAATAATGGGCATCCAGATGAACTGAATTGTCAAGATTCAAACGTCTAGATATCTGATAAATGTATCACGATGGTTTAAAATTCTAATCCCATAATATTGCAGTAAATCATTTAGATTGAAGATAATAATTTAAAAACAACAATCTATTAATAAGGTCTTCAACGGAATTGCGTATATTTACATCCAAATAATTATAAGCAGTTACTGCAGAAATATATTTTGGATAATATCAAGATAATGAATGACTGCTGTATGCATAAAATGATTTCGATAATTACTGCCTTTGGTTTTATTATATCTTTAAATTCAAAATGTAAAAGAAAATAATTGATTGGACACAAAAAAGGATATAAGTCTTAGACGAGATAATGATCTTCTCTATATTCACACTTCAGTTTTAGGATTCAAGAATCAGGCCGGAAACTAGAACAGATCCGCAGTGAATAGTGATATATTATGCAAAAGATAGGATTGAAAAATGAACATCATTGATAATTGATGAAAAAACTCCAGCAAAGAATCAATGGCCAATAACTATTCCAATCAACGGAAATAACTACCCCAACCAAAGGTAATAACTACTCCAATCAATGGCAATAACTACTGCTTAAATCACACCCTTTTCACGACGCCCGGTCCCATCACATTGACCAGTCAGTGCAAAATTTGACCGTAGATTCATGCCCTCATAGATCAATGCGTCATGACAATTTCGGAATTCTACGATAAGCCAATACATTCTTTTTATTACAGAAATACCAAGCATCTACAGGGCAAGGTCAGCTTGTGGTGTAGTAGAACTGGGCATTAGGGTAATGGGATTCATTTGACACTAAGCTAACCTAATTATTTCACAATCAATCAATTAAGAATGGACTATGAACTTCATTATGCTGATCACGCCAGGAGTCAATGAAGTGTCTCCAGGCCTGAAAGAGTCTCTCACATTTCCGTGGCAAATGTATGTGACACTATTTCATCGGCATCCCAGATCATACTTATAATTATGTGTGCACACTGATGTGAGACATTGAAATTTCAGAAGTCAAAGCTTTGACAGTATGGGTAGATCCAATGATCTTTGCTGCGTCACACTTATCACTAAGCAGGAGCAGCTCAGCAATAATGATTGGCAATCATGATGGGCAATCATTACTGACCATTGCAATAATGCAGGTCGCAGCTACTCAGCCTAAACAATTTTAGCCTTGAATCTAAACACGCGGCAGCTATAGCCCATAAGACAATAAACACTTTGAAACAATATGAGAAACGGCCGTCAGATCACTTCCTCTCTGCCTAAATCATCCAATGTACGGTACCAGGGACAGATCTAGTAGCAGCACTTCTCCAGCTGCTTGCTGATCTTGTTCAGCTCGTTCAGGAAAGTGGCTTGCTGGGACACTTTAGCAACCTGAAATCGTGAGAGGGTTATTACCAGCTTATCACATGGGATTATTACAAGGGGACATTTCATCATCCGAGTCCCATGTATCAATGAGTCCTAATGAATCAATAGTCAATACCCCAATAAGCTACTGATAACCCATGAAATTGCTACAACAGAAACACGGTACCGGGTACAACTTGATTAGGAAATATCATCACAAAGGAGGAAGTCTGTAACTACCTGGTTGTCCTCTAGGACCTCCCCAGCACGAAGTCGCTCCTCCAGAGCCTGGCATTCCCTGATCTTCTTGCACAACTTCTGCTTCTCCTTCTCCAGGCTCTGCTTCTCCGTGAAGCCTGGTCTCCGGATGAGGGGCTCATCCTCCAGCTTTGGAGCCCCTCGACCTCGACCAAACGAGGCGACTGGAGCAGGCTCGAAGTAGGAGCCCCCGTTAGATGGGGGAGTGAGGATTTCAGAGTGTCCCGCGAAGCCAGATTCTATCTGATAGCTACTCGGTCCCATTTGACTGCTTTTGAGGGATAACTGTTGGGTAATGCTTTTGGAAGAGCCTCGGCCTCGGCCGAAGGAAGATTTTTGAAGATTATAAGTATTTCCAGGTTTTCCACACTCCTCAGCAGAGCAGGATTTTGGATTTGGCTTGTTGGGTTTACGAGGCATTTTGGGCTGGCTACTGGCCCCGTTTTCAGGGCAGGATTGTGCTGCGGCACCACTTGATCCTGAGAAACTATCACTATCGTATCCGTTCAGATAGGGTTGAGGAGCAGACACCGTTGAAGATGCCCCATAGGAATGCATATCAAATGAAGATCCTCCATTGGATAATGAGGTATATGATGAGCCTCCATTAGAGAAGGAATCAACTCCATTGGTTGGACCAAATGAAGACACTCCGTTGGTTGGACCAAATGAAGACATTCCATTGGTTAGTGGAGAGAATGAAGACACTCCATTGGTTAGTGGAGAGAATGATGACACCCCATTGGTTAGTGGAAGTTGTGGAGTAGCTGCTGTTGCTTTGAAAGAGTTGACACTTTGCTCCTCCTGTCTCCCAGGCTTGTTTCCCAGACTGTGGAAAGTGTTGTGCACGGTCTGGGTGATTTGCACATTGGTGGATACTGCAGAAGGGACATCTAAATCCCACTCGTTGGACAGAGTTTCTTGGATCTGGTGAGCCTTTGACTCGGGGATGTCAATGTTGCGGCAGTCCTCTAAGACAAGTTGAGGCTCAATGATCGCTTTCTTGTCACACACCGCCATGTGCTCCTGGAACTTAGCTTTGAGGATGACATGCTTAGCATCGTACGGACATTGCTGGTACTCCTTGCCACAGTGGTTCTTCCTGCACTTTATGAGGTGGTAGGGGAACCTCATCTGACTGATCATGTGTACTGGGTCATAGGGGCACTGAATCAGCTCATCTCGGTCAGCACTCACAACTGCGTGGGACATGGCTACTTGAAGATGGGGTTCAGGTCATTGAAATTATTGTAAATTTTGATGAAATATGAATTTACAAGATCACATAATATGAAAGATCTAACCCAAAGAGTTCACTCTATTCTAATCTTACAGTCAAGATAAGATCAATTTCTAAAGCCAGAAAATAGATTGCATTGCAGGTGTTCAAATAACTTTGCCATCACCTTATGAATAACCTTCATATGAGATTTGTTATCTAAGTAATCAAAGTGCAAGAGGAGTTCTTGAAGTTAATAAGATAAATTATCAAGAGTCAAAGCATAGCTATTCAAAAGGTATTAATAAAAATTGAAATTTATTCGAATAAGCCCTGGTGAAGTTTCTTAAAGCATCTCATGTCAGCACATTAAAGAAACACCAAAAAATAAATAATAATCTGTGATTGACATGGTAGCCACTGATTTCAGTTGTAAGAAACCAATTCTCCTATACTAGGTCTATAATCTAGAAGATTATCACACAATCTTTCGTAGCTAGTTGTACCATCACAACCCTGGCGATACCCCATTTTAATAGAAGTATACCCCGTTATCTCATCATCCAACTGATAAAAAGAGAGAGGTGGCTACCACGATAAGATTAAGACCAGCTCTTTAACACCACAGTTCGATACAAATATATACGATACGATACGTGTTTAGAATAAAAAAGATGATAATAATCTACACTTAATCACGAGTCACTAGTTTATACTGACGATTTCCAACTCGAATGTGAGGCCCGCGTTGGGGGGTATTTTCCAGGCGGGGAAGCCTCGGGGTCCGTAACCTTGTCCCCGGTCATGGATATCCGGGACCTTTCTCCCTGGACCATCGTCATGCAGCCCTCGTCCCACCCTGCTATCACCTGTGGAACAAAGATGGTAATAATTACTGCGAAGATGGGATTGTGTACTAAGCTCTGTTTGAATTTTAAGACCAACTCTAAAATCCCTATAAAAGCATCCCCCTCGCACGAACCTGTCCTACGCCAGCGTTGAATGTGAAGGCGGACTGGCCGGGGTCCCTTGTGCTCCAGAACTTGGTCATGCCGTCCGTCAGCATTCCCACGCAGTGCACCGTCACGGAGGCACCCCTGGTGACGGCCTTGGCACCGGGTTGCCCGGCAACTATAACCTCCTTGGTAACTCCAGCTGAGACGGGGATGGCTGCCATGGCTGCGAAATAGTTGGGATTTAATTAACATAATATCTTTATGTTATATAGCTGACTGCTTTAACGAGTCTAAGTTAAATAAAAGTGGAAATAAATGTCACATATAAAGGGGATTCTTCATAAATATCAAATATATAGAAAGTCTAAGTATCATGATTTTCAACAATACTATCACAAGTAACTACGGAGTGAGACACAAGTTGTATAAAATGTTTTTAGCATTATATTATATTGAATTACATCAAAAGTCAAATACAGGAAGAAACACGACAACCAATCTAAAAACTTTCAGCAACAGCATAATAACACCAAGCTCGGACACAACAAACGAAGTATAATCCGATCATACGACAAGCTTTCAATAATAACATTCTTTCCAGTCCTAATATTCGCGAAATACCACCAAAAATCTACAGACAACTGATAATATATGGACGTTGAATTGCAACCGAAGAAGGTGTGTTAGTCTACGTGTAGAGAAATGAAGAAAAAGAGACGTTCATAATCCATTATTCCAGTTCTAAAACAAGAAAGCATTAACCCCAATATTCAAGAAACGTTCGTTATTGCGACGACTTTCGTCACAACTGAGGATTTGAGGGTGCAGGGGAGAAGGAATTGGGGTAGGCTAGTTTGGATAATGGAAATTAGAAAGGATACTCCCATGAAGTGAAATAGGGAATCCTTTCATTTCTATTCATCTTCCAAGGAAAAGCCGGAACTATCTATCGAGTTAAACGTTCAATCTTTACCAGTTATAATGATGCATCTAGCCCGTTCGTTCTGAAGCTCAAACAACCAAGTGTCTCTCGGCAGTTAAATTGAAGATCTGTACAAGAGCTGAGGTAATACGATCTATAACTACAATCTGGAAGGTATATTTACAAATAGGCCCAGCAGAAACACCGACGTGTCGCAGAACTATGAGTCAACTTCTAAACCGTGCTTTTCAATGTATCTCCTGAAAATGTTTAGTTAAACAAATATTATACAGAGAATTGCACCATGTACAGAGGATAAGGTATACCATACATGCTTATTTAACTTTAAGTAGAAATAACAGTGGCAAGAATGATGGAGTTTTATTCGCAAAACACAGATACGCGCAAATTGCAAAATCTCTGTGAGCTTCAATCTTCGACAAAAACCTTCGGCCGTCAGCTATAAGTTCCGCTTTCTTCAGTTCGAGAGTATTTGCCCTGGCCACGGGGTCTTTGAACAAACTACTGTTAGTTCCCTTCTGTGGGGCGGCTGCTTTGGGGGGCTTCTTTGTGACCTCCTTGGGAACCGTGTTCACCAAGTTGTAAATCGTCTTAGTCGTATCTTTCGTACGAACTGAAAATAATATTCTCAAATAGTATTTCAAACGATTTCTGAAACGTACTTAATAGCATTCTGAATGCATTTCAGTGCAATTGAAAGCAATAATAAAACTTCAAAAACCCCACAACCCTCCACAGGTTACTCACTGAGATCTGCCCTGATTTCGCTCTCCGGTATGTTTGGCAGGACCTCTATCACCTGCCTCACCAAACTGTCAATATCCACAGGTTCCACCTTCACCACGCTCTTCTTGTACTCCCCCACGTCGTGACAGGTTAGTTTGAGGGCTGGAACGTCTAGTTCGGAACAGATCATCTGCTGGGCAGTCTGCGCTCTCTGCTCCGGATTACGGTCCTTCCAGTCCTCTTCCAGGCTCAGGTACCTGATAGAGTGAGAAGATGAGATTCTTATCTCCTTACTTATTTACTAAGTAAGGAGATAAGATTCTATGTGAGGGTTTCAAGGGCGTTCCTTCTCAAAACGTTAGAGATCAAACACTCTTCCTAAATGTGTGCAAGAAAAACCTTAAAGATCAACACATACAGTTGAAGAGATCAATGAAGGGTTTCATAGAGCACATGTTTAAAAGGAGAAACTTCTGTAATAAGTCAATAGCTTGCCGTGATACTAGAATTCTAAATGATCGGCATGTTAAAATATCCCACCTCACATTAGCCCAGTTAACAGGACAGAAGAGCACCCAGGAGAAATCCCCGATGGGAGTAGAGAAGAGGTGAGTTAGCCGAGGAGTGAACACATGTAACCTCTTCATCTCGATGCACGCCACTTGGATGTTAGGGCTGATGCTGAAGGGCCACGACGCGAACTTGAGGACCCCTTTACCGTTCGTCATGATTTGTTCTGGAAGGGTGAGGATAGGAATGTCGGAGGACTCCAAGTGGGACTTGGCCACAGTGGTGGGAGGGGGTGCTTCGTGGCGCGGAGTGAGGTCCAGTGAACCTACCACCAGACGTACCAGGAGCGGGATATCACGTACACTGAGCTGGGGAGGAGGGGATGGTTAGTGCTTAAATGGTCAATTCCTGCATTTTCTTACATGAAATGGTGGAATATTCGAAGATTCGTGAAAAACAACATGACAACGAAGTCAATTTATGCGGTATACGAACTGATACAGAGTGTGTTGACAGTGTTATTTTGAAAAATGCTAGAATTTCACAATTATGCGAAACAGTTACACCACAGTCACGGGTTGTTTGTCATGGCAGCAAAATATTATTTTTGTTGAGCTTGTGGAAATATGTTTGATTTCGGTCTTCAGAAATGACCGACATTCAATGAAGCTAAAAGCCATAACACTGGCTCATAGAATTGCAGTTTGCCAGTGTATAGGTACACAACAGCGGAATGTGCGACACGCAGTGCGACGTATGATAGGTATGTGCGATAGTTACGGAGAGTCGAAAATGCTGTATGATGTACCGTGTACCAATTACCATGTATCTAAATGAACTTATACCTAGAACATATGTATGTCATAATATTTACCTTCTATACTCATTGGCCCTACTATGCCCAATGTAACTCTAATATACTTTTTAACTCGGTGTTTGAAATTTTTCTGGTTTGGATGACTGTTTTGTTGACAGTTGTGCCATGATGTTTACTTATGGTACGTAGACGCCAGTTATTGCGTGCATCAGTAATGGATTGGGGTGAAATCCACGCGCGTCGTAAAATAAACGCGCGTGGAAAAAGTTTTGGAGCCTTTGTTTAACTTATTTGCATCGCGCGGTACGCAAAGTACTCTACTTCTGGCAATGTACCAGTGTTGGAGACATTTCATGAAACACCGTGGAACTAACTGATTTAGGCTTTCAAACGGCGATTGGACGAATCCTCTGCCGTCAAATCTTGATGGGGAACGGACACGCCCATAAAACCAGCTCGACTGTGTAATACACAACCTACCTGACGAACAATCTGTTGCCCTCGAAAAAAACGCTAAGAGTACGGCTGAAGGTCTTATTAAATAACCAGTTCAAATCTTCCCCTAGAACGTACCAATGAAAAGGTAACATACCGTGACACAAGCCATTGAGCATTCGATGATCAACCTGTCCAAGACTGACACATGATTGCAGATGATTACCTGAAATTATAACCTGTTATAAATGAAGCAAAAATTCTACTATATTTAAATGCATATTTTATATTCGTGTAAAGGTCGGCATTGAACATTACCAAATAAAATCGACAATTCGATTGTAAGAGTAAGACATGCTGGGTAACGTTATGAGATGATCAGTGTGACACAGTGACACACACTCCCTCATTTCCTTATCCCTCATTTCCTTATCACATCAAACACATTTCTAAAATACAACGAATATGTATACCAGTATACATTTGGATACTTACCGAAGGTTTTGAGTCTTTGTTAGGTGGTTTCTGCACGTTAACAAACACGCCAATCAACATGAGCACTAGTCTCAAGAAATACCTGGGTAGGACGGGTGTTAGAGTATTGGCTTATTATAGCCTATAGGGATCATTCACAATTCAAATAAACGTTATCGCAATAACTGCAAATATTATAATTAAATGGAAGGGGAAGAGGGGCTTTAAATTCGGCCAAAAATTTATAATAAATATTTAAAGATGGGTCTTAAACCACGCGTTTCACTTTGTTGTCCGTATAAAAATAAAGCTGTATCAGTTTAAATCGCTTTAAAATTTTCGTGACTTTTCAGTTTTCGGCGAGGCGTAGCGGTACGAAGAGCAGTAATACGATATGCCTTATTTGAAACATGCCATAAGAAAATAGGTTATATATCGTTAATTGGTATCTCTTTATTTCAAAACAAACACATGAAATATATTTTCTGTCATTGTTAAAAAATATACCACAGAAAATATAAATCATATAAACTAGCGTTAAAATTAAGGCCCTAATGAACAACTGTCTATTTGGAAGAGTAACTACTTATGTACTTTTGTAATGGCATTTCACTTTGCTAAAAAAGGCTGACGTTACATGTAGCCATATATACCAATATCTAGATACAACTCTTCATAACTACCTTCTGAACTGGAGTCGTTTTGGCAGGAGGCAGAGGATAACGAGAGCCTGTAGCCCAATGAAGAGTCGAATAATCCCCAGAACTAGACAGAGGGGCACTGTCACGATGAAAAGCAGTGTTCTGAGGAAACTCCACTCTTCCGGGAACCTGGAGGTTTCATGATCTTAGAAAACAGCCAGGGTCAATGTGAAGATATCTAATGTAGTCAGGCAACTGATTATATGACGTACTGGTGTCAGGGATAGTGTGGACACAATGGTGTCAGTTCCCTAGTACTGCTGTGTCAGACTGTCAGTCGTTATAGTGTGTAAGGTTAGTGGCTGGCGCACTGGTGTCAAGATGGAATATCTGATGTTCTGGTATCAACTGTCAAGAGGTAGCATATTACGTTCTGTTGTAGAAGGTTAGTTTCAGGTGTTCTGGTGTCAAGTGCTTGACACCAGGCGTTCTGGTGTCAAGTGCTTGACACCAGGCGTTCTGGTGTCAACTGATGACTCACCCTGGTTCTGGCAAAATTGCTTGACGAACTTGACCAGGCGTCAAGCACTTGACACCCTGGAACAAGTAGTCAGAGTCTAATGTTACCTTTTGTGGCTGACGTAGTGCCTCACATCTTCTGAACTCGGTTGCTCTGACGAGGTGGGTGGAGGGCAGGTGATACCGGTCATACTGTACCTAACCAAGTGTAGGGGTGTTAGAGGGGGGGGCAGGTGATACCGGTCATACTGTACCTAGCCAAGTGTAGGGGTGTTAGAGGGGGGCAGGTGATACCGGTCATACTGTACCTAGCCAAGTGTAGGGGTGTTAGAGGGGGGCAGGTGATACCGGTCATACTGTACCTAACCAAGTGAAGGGGCGTTAGAGGGGGAGCAGGTGATACCGGTCATACTGTACCTAACCAAGTGTAGGGGTGTTAGAGGGGGGCAGGTGATACCGGTCATACTGTACGTTAGGGGGGGCAGGTGATACCGGTCATACTGTACCTAGCCAAGTGTAGGGGTGTTAGAGGGGGGGGGCAGGTGATACCGGTCATACTGTACCTAGCCAAGTGTAGGGGAGTTAGGGGGGGAGCAGGTAATACCGGTCATACTGTACCTAGCCAAGTGTAGGGGGAGTTGGGGGGGGCAGGTGATACCGGTCGCCATGAAGGGGCGAAAGTGCGACATTTGAACCCCGTGACCATTACATCCCCACAGACACTTGAAGTTACTAAAAATTGGATAGACAGGATTTGGATATTGCAATAATGTTATAATGTATAGAATAAATGTATATCACACAAAATTTTCACACAAAATATCGGATAAAAACACTCTAAGACATGTAGTTGAAAGCAATTCCAGTCAGGAAGGTGTCAGCAGAAGGCCTGGAGTATAAGTTCCGTAGGAGATTCTGGATCCTGTCGTTCCTCCTTCTCTCCAGGGCAGATGACTTGAACACGTCTCCTCTGGTTACCCGGAACATCTTGGCTCTGGAGAGGTTCTGCTGCGTCTGAAGTGTCTTGAGGAGGGTCCAGATGGATGGGTGGTGGCCGGACAGCAGGGAGTTGAAGGAGTGGTGAAAGGACTCCAGGGCGTTGGTGGTGCGGGCAGATCCAGCCGAAGCTCTGTCACGGACGTTCCACATGTGGAGAGGGAAGGTGGGGGAGTCGTCGTCCTCCAGCTGGAAGTCCGATCGAGGTAGGCCAGAAGTGGGAGCTCATCTGCCACGAAGGTGGTGGAGAGGGACTCGAACGATGCCACAACATCCGCAACAGGGAGGAAAGCCAGTGCCGCCAGCTTCTTCACTCTGAGCTTGAAGTCGTCGTCCTGCTGGTACTTCCTCATCAGGCCATGCTCCTTAACCTGGACGTCCAATGGAAGAAGCAACCTTCCGCTCCAACTCCAGGAAACACTTCCAGAACATCCTGAAAAAGGGGTGTCATAGGACAGGAAGGCCTCGAACAACCATGGTACAACTGCCTGAAAAGGTGCAGATACGATAAAGGGGCGCATAAACGCAAGGAACAGTAAATCCACTCTTAGTCGATGGTGCGACACCTGAACCCCCGTTCCCAAGCACTTGGGAGTTTACTGTGCCTATAGAGGATGTGATGTCTTAACACCTTCGTTAAAGGGGTGCGTTTGATCATCGGGGATGTAATGTCGGGGGGTCAAATGTCGCAGCAATCGTCGAACTGCGACGTTTGACCCCCGTCCTAGATTTACTGTACTGTAGTAGGGGTGAAGTGTCGGGGATGGTGTCGGGGGATGTGTCGGGGGGATGTAATGTCGGGGGGTCAAGTGTCCCTTTACCGAAGGGGCGTTAGAGGGAAATCAGAGACACATATGGTCATACTGTACCTAGTCAATTGCAGGGGTGTAAGAGGGGGGGGGGCAGGTGATACCGGTCATAGTGTACCTAACCAAGTGTAGGGGAGTTAGGGGGAATCAGAGACACAAATGGTCATACTGTACCTAGCCAAAATATGCAAGAGTGTTACTGTGTTAGGGGTAATCAGATACATAAATAGTAATCGTTTCAACTAAATCTAGTATATAACCATATAACTCAAAGGTATTGAATTTAATATCGAAGTATATCGAAGCGAAATTGTCGAACTTGAATTCGAATATATCTCAATAATATATTTAAAACTTTAAAACTATGACAATACTTGAAAAACCTTAATTCCCATGATCTCATTTCAGTGTTATACAGTACACTTAAACAGCTATAATATATATAAAACTGAGCCCACCACTTAATAAAATAATAGGATAGTCATCACAACTAACACAGTGCTGCTTTATCTCTCACACTTAGCACACACAAACACACTTAGAACACACCAGGGATATGTGTATGACGTGTGCATGTATTAGGCAGGATATATTTAATTGAGCGGTGGAGTTCGCAATGTACATAATAAGGTACAAAACGCGTGTACGGAGAGAGTGTAATAATTACACTACGTTAAAATATTAGGTACATAGGGGCTTCCAAGTAAGAGAATCGAGAGAATTGATATGTTATAAATACGCATCTCTAGAGTCTGAGACTCTGACTACGTATATCTTAATAATAATGCTTTGGTTCACTATATAAAATACGACTACATATTCCGCATATAGCATTGTAAATGTTGACAGATAACTACTCTGCTTTATTGCCAATATACCCGGAGGTTGGGGAAATGTCCCAGCATTACCGTATATAGGATAATACATCTGGGTGCATGTCCTATGACCAGCGCAGGAAGTTCAGCTAGTCCGCATAATGTGAGGAGAGTGAGGAGCCGTACGGATTTCTCAGAGTTGTGTACACTAAAATCAGGCGTACGAAAGTGACGTCATTATCATGGTTTGGAATGGTGAACTGATAACGTCGAATAGCATGTCTTTTGTGCGCTGCACACGCACACATCGATGGTACACATTTTAATATCATCATAACACACGAGACGTTGGTCAATGGCTTGGACTATTAGTAGAGCTCGAAATGAACACGCATTACTGTGTATACTGTAAAAATGTGTAAAATATGAAATGTTGAAAAATATTGAAAAAGCACACATGATATATCAAAATATAAGCCATACAATTTTAATATTTAATACGTTTGCTCTTTGCTTTCAAATTCCGTTAGATTTTCGATAAAATATATACTGTTCAAAAAAAAACTCTGACGAGTTTAAATACGAGTTAATTCACTAATTTACAGTACCTGAAAAGTGAAATCTGAAATCAAGAAATATACCATGAATAAAAACACCTCAGTTCAGATGATTCCAAAGGGCACTGCTTCGAACAGGCAATTCGAACAAGTTCCCAAATTACAGCTATGCTATAGAGATAGTAACTCATGGATAACACATTTATCAATATCCCTTGCAGAGGCAATGGCTTTGGATATGCCATGATCACATTTCGAACGTGAATTGCTGAAGCCTGAACTGGAAGAGTGGAAAGACGACATTGGACTAAAGGGAGAACGAAGCTGCAATTTGCCACGCTGTTTTTATTAAGAATCCATGAATTAATTTCTGAAATGCAGATATATAGTGTGTCCCGTTTAAGTTCGTAAATTTTAAATACACTCTGCATCTGCTGCAATAGAGATAAAACCCTAATTGGGCCTGTAGATTGGAGTAAATAGATGAACATTTAGGCATATCTTAGTCTGATTTGGTTTTCAGTAGTTTGAGTCCATATTTCTTCACGTTGACTGGAAGTGTGAAAGATTCATGTTATTGAAACGTACATTTGAGGTCATCACTTTGAAAGATTCAATGGTCGTCCAGGAAGCAACCTGGATACCACACCAAAATTTTACCTATCCTTGGTACTCTCCAGTGTATCAACGAAATATTCTGTGACCATGGAACTGCTCATGACGGCTGAAACGACGGGAATCATCGATCAAAGAAGCTGAGGTGGAAAGTGTGCAAACCTCATTTCAAATAACCCAGCTCCCATAATTTCAAAAAACATCAACCAAACATCATTTATTGAAGCTGAAAATTTCCACGATTGTTCGTCAGAGAATTCTGATGGAAGCCCATGAGGCAAAAGTTCAAATCTGATTGATAGAGGAGCATAGGAAGGCCTAGTTCACAGCCTGTAGGGGCGTGCTTAGAGAAAAGCGCATATTACCCTTAGTTTGTTTCCGGACGAATCATGGGTCTACAGTCATAGGATATCCCAGAATTGGCATCAATATTTTCGGACGTTTAACAGGGACACTGTTCTGCCTCTTGGAAGTCAACTTACACCAATTTAAGTCATGGTTTGAGGCCCTTTTAGCCCCAAAATCTTCATTCTCCTTAATCAATCCACGAAAATGGCTCCCACAACAAGGTTAACGGGCATATTCACTATGATTATCTGTCGTGGTTTTTGCGTCAGCTGATGCAGAAACACATGCTGAAGTCGTCATGGTTCATGCAAGTTAGTAGAACACCTCAAATGGCTCTCAAAAATCGACCCATTATTGACATGCATTCGTCAAGGAGAGCAGTAAGGAAACACATCTTCGTGTCATGGCCTCCCTACTCCCAAGATTTGACTCCCGTTGATTTCTGGCTATGGCTGACACTCAAAAGAAACATCTTCAATAGAAATCAATAGCTGTTCACCTCCAGGACTTTCCTGGAACGAGCTAAAATGAGGGGATTCAAGAAACTGCTAAGGGGTAATTTTGCTCTTTTGACGGCTTAAGTTGAGAGGTAATGGAAAATTTGTGTCAATAACAACAGTTATAGAAGTTGATTTACCATAAATGTTCATCATTTTGCTCTGAATTGACGTGAGTCATTTGTTCATAAGTCAATTTCTAAGAATGAAAATGTTTACTTGAAATTTACGAACTTAAACGGGACATAGTATAACTGCATTTATATGTCAATTTTGACGTAACATCAGCTGTAGAACTGCAAGGAGTTCACATCATTAATGAGCTGCCTCGTATCGTCTACTATTTCCTTCAACTGTCCGTTATAAAACGCTAACTCCTCCTCTAACAAACGCTTCTCCTTCTCTAACCGCTCTACCTCACTAGCCGCTCCCTTACCTCCCTCCACCTTGATACTACCCCCTCCCTCCACTTTAATACTACCCCCTCCCTCCACCTTAACACAACCCCCTCCCTCCCCCTCGCCCTTCGCCTCCCCACTCTTCTCCCCCTCGTCCTCCCCCTCCTCCAATGTCCTCATAATCCTCTCCCTGGCTGCCACCTCCCTCTGCTCCACAGACAGGTGTGCCGTATGTCGATCTAACACCGCACAGTTCTCCCGCAGCTGCCGGAATGTCCGGACCACCGCCAGACTGTTGCTCGTTATCCGCTCCAGCCGGATCTTGTGCCGGTTCTCATCGGACTCCGTCAGCCGGAACTCCCGGAGACTGTTGAACACCAGCATGGACTGGTGGATGAGATCGGAGAGGAGCTCCTGGGTATTCTGGGGTACGATGGGAGGGTGGGTGGAGGAGGAGGTGGGGAGCTGAGTCAGGGGGTCATCACATTCCATCATCATCATCCTAGGCTGTAACAATGTGTGGAGTGTGTTATTTATTCTCAAGAAAAGTTATATACTTGAAACTTGTCACGAAAACTGTTGCTTCAGGGAAACAGTTCACTTGAAGTAGAAGAAATCTGAGATTTATTTTTGAGGACAATGGACATAGTCGAATTCTTTCATGTCCTAGCATATGTGCATTATAACTTAAATATGTGCATTATATGTGCAATTTCACTCCTCTCTTGAATTATTTAGTATTTATTATGTTTCAAGTCTGTCAATAAATAATTAATTCTATTTGAAATCTTGAAATGAATCAAAATTCCGATACCCAACAAAAGTCCAATTACCATCATTGATTCCCGTTTCAGAAGATGTCTCTCGATGGACCCAGTGACCCAAGTCTCTGGCTAACCCGTCAAGTAGGGTCTTACGAGAGTATCATGCTCGGGGACATCACCCAGGAATCGTGGAAGAACGTGGTGGACTGTGTTTGTGTCAAGTCCGATGACCTTGACCCGGCACTACTGGAGTCCGCATACCGGACGCTGATCTACAATCAACCCATGTTTAGAACGGATGTTAGAGGAGGAGAAGATGGGTGTGTCTACTTCACTCCAGCAACTGACTTCTCTGATGTGTTCGAGTTCCTGGATCAGAGTGGAGAGACAGATAAGGAGGAGAAGGGTTATGAGGGGTGCTGGGAGATGGCAGAGAAACTCGTTAATACTCCCTTCCAAATGGGCAAAGGGAAACCACTGCACAAGTGCTATCTAGTGAAGAGACCTGACTGCTATGTTATTCTTTTCTGGTTCAACCACGGGATAGGCCACGGAGTAACAGGTAACCGACTCATACACGAGACTCTGACACAGTATGATCGAATGGTAGCCGGACTGGAAGTGGAACTAAATCCAGAGCCTCCCCTGCCATCGGAAAAGGAAATGTGTAGGAACGTCAGGGATGAGAAAGTTTTAGAACTGATTGTCAAGGAAAAGACGGAGAGAGCTGAAAAGAAGGAGTGTCTACTTCCTCTGGACATGGGAGAAGTGATGTCTTGTAGAGTTGGGAATAGTTTCAAGAACAAGCTATTCGGTGCCTTGGGAAGCAAGGAAGGGTGTGATAAGGTGAGGGTGATGTGTAAGGAACAAGGAATCACAGTTGGGTGCTATGGAACTGCAGCCCTGCTCTACGCTCTGACTGCAGTTTACATTAAACGGAGAGGTGGGGAGTTCCCTGAGGAAGGTATTCCAACTCTCTACCCAAGTATTGTAGCTGATCTTAGGACCCGACTTGACCATAACCCTGGGGAATGCTTCATGGTACTCATTGGTCTCATTGATTTCAGAGCAAACATAGGAAGAGAAACAACATTACTGCAGACAGCAAAGAGTTTCCATGCTCAACAACAAGTTTGGTTTGATGAGAAGAGGCTGCCAATGATTGCTGGGAATGGGGACTACTTGCAGGATCGTGTACCCCCTCTTCCCCTTGGAGAGGTAGCTGAGTTCACGTCGAGTAACAGAGGAGTATTCAAGTACCCTACCAAGTACCCCTGGGGTGAGATCACCTCCATTCACTCGCTGGTAGCTGATGTGGTACCACCCCTAGCGAACCAGGTGGTTTATTACCAGTCTGTCAATGGGGCTATCAACTACACCCTGCAATGCTGCGGGGCAGATAGTAATGTCACAGTGGCCAGGGAAGTCTTCGACCTGTTTGTCTTCATGATGGAGAACTTGGACAAGGTCCAGGAAGATTCAACGATCCTGAACGTAGTTACACATCTGGGATAAATTTTCTTCCAAGATTATCGTCATATTTTCAATTGGAATGTAGAATGTATAAAGGAGTGTTCATGTTTTTCTGAAGTTATTAAAACACTAAAACGTAACATATTGTCTGATCTGATCACTTGATGCTTTATATCAGAAATCCGCATGATCAAGTCAATCTCTTCCAACCCTTCTTCAATGTCTTTCCTTTATCAAAAACCCAGCGATTGGGGATGGGCAAAAGTACACACACACGTCGCATACACTTCAGAGTAACCAAAGGGGAAAGCTGAAAGAGATGAAAGGTACAGCAAGAAACATAACTTTCGTACTTCAAATGCGATAATTGAAATTTGTGTCATCCATCTGCACACAAAATTAATAATTTTGTTAATATCAATGCTGCTGGCACCGCAAGATTAACAGCGTGGTAACAGATGTGTAAACTTTGCAAGATACGTATCGGTTTGAAAGTTTGCGAATCTTCACATCTGTTACCACGCTGCTTTGAGTCGGGCAATATGGAAAATAGGAAAAACATTTAATATAAAGACTTGAAATATGCCAGATTCTTTCGTGTAACTTTTTTATAACTTCATAACGTAACTAAGGAACTCAAAACCTCAATACATTTAATAGCATTTAAGAGTACTCTTCCATTAGAAGATTAAAGCATGAACGATCTCATCGTGTTCAAATGAAGCAAAAATAGTAAAATTTCAAATTAAGCATTTTGATATGAATTTCAAATCAACTCATTCTTCTTCAACTAAATTACTCATCAACGATTATTCTGATATTCAACAGCCAAAACAATAAATACAAATCAATTTAATAAGAATAATAAAACTCGTGCCGATGACCCCAAGTCCATGTACAAATTGTTGAGCCAAGTATGGGTGGATTAAAGCCCGTTCCAAAGGAAGTCTTTATCAAGTAGTCTGAGTTCTGACGCGCACAAACAAGGTGTATGTGATAAGAGATATGTCTGAGTAGATTGATCAATTTCCACAGATTCGTGAAAGTGGATTGATCAATTACCACAGTTTCATCACTCTTCACCGGGTGATATGATTGGTGCACGCCTCCAGCTATCTGTTTGTCTGTGCGCGCCTCTGCCTGTCTACCTGTCTCAGTAAACGACCGAGTTCAGGTTCTTAGCCGAAGCCGAGGCCGAGGCCGAGTTTGCATCGTCAAGGCCAGAGCCGAGGCCGAGGCCGAGGCCGAGTTCAACCGAGTTCATATAAATTTCGTGAAGCTACAATTTTATATTGCCGTAAAACTATTTTAAAAGAATCTTTTGCTAATTGAATCGGTTAAATTTGATAAAGTTCTTATGTTTAATTTTAATCCAGAGAAAATTTTAGCTTTTTTGATCCTAAAATTCAGCCTAAGTTTTGAAATATCACATGAAATTCTGACAATTAGCTAGGTATCAAACTCGGCAAAATGAAGCAAAATTTGGCCGAGACCGAGGCCGAGGCCGAGTTTGAAAAAAGGGCCGATTTTGGCCGAGGCCGAGGCCGAGGCCGAGTACTCGGTCGTTTACTGACCTGTCTGTCTCAGTCGTCCTCCTTGTTGGCTTCCTCACAAGCGTCTATCCACTCGCTGTACACGTCCACTGGTTCTGAGAGGTAGTTGACAGTGCACTTGAAGTCCTCCATACACACCGTGCACTGGATCATTGCACTGTTATCTGGGGTGGAGTGGTGTCAGTTGCAGGGTGGTGTCAGTTGCAGGGTGGTGTCAGTTCCAGTGTGGTGTCAGTTCCAGGGTGGTGTCAGTTGCAGGGTGGTGTCAGTTCCAGGGTGGTGTCAGTTCCAGGGTGGTGTCAGTTCCAGAGTGGTGTCAGTTGCATGGTGGTGTCAGTTGCAGGGTGGTGACAGTTCCAGGGTGGTGTCAGTTGTAGGGTGGTGTCAGTTCCCGGGTGGTGTCAGTTGCAGGGTGGTGTCAGTTCCAAGGTGGTGTCAGTTCCAGGGTGGTGTCAGTTACAGGTTGGTGTCAGTTCCAGGGTGGTGTCAGTTGCAGGGTGGTGTCAGTTCCAGGGTGGTGTCAGTTGCAGAGTGGTGTCAGTTGCAAGGAAGTGTCAGATCCAGGGTGGTGTCAGTTGTTGCAGGGTGGTGTCAATTGCAGGGTGGTGTCAGTTGCAGGGTGGTGTCAGTTCCAGGGTGGTGTCAGTTCCAGGGTGGTGTCAGTTGCAGGGTGGTGTCAGTTGCAGGGTGGTGTCAGTTGCAGAGTGGAGTCAGTTGCAAGGAAGTGTCAGTTCCAGGGTGGTGTCAGTTGTTGCAGGGTGGTGTCAATTGCAGGGTGGTGTCAGTTGCAGGGTGGTGTCAGTTCCAGGGTGGTGTCAGTTCCAGGGTAGTGTCAGTTGCAGGGTGGTGTCAGTTGCAGGGTAACGTCAGTTGCAAGGTGTAGTGGTCTCAGTTGCAAGGTGGTGTCAGTTGCAGGGTGCTGTCAGTTGCATGGTAGTGTCAGTTCCAGGGTGGTGTCAATCGCATGGTGGTGCCAGTTGCAGGGTGGTGTCAGATGCAAGGTGGTGTCAGTCCCAGGGTTAATTGGTGTAAGTTGCAGGGTGAAGTGGTGTCAGTCCCAGGGTGAAGTGGTGTCAGTTGCAGGGTGAAGTGGTGTCAGTTGCAGGGTGAAGTGGTGTCAGTTGCAGGGTGAAGTGGTGTCAGTTGCAGGGCGAAGTGGTGTCAGTTGCAGGGTGAAATAAAGAATAAACTACCTGTAATTTAAGTTTTTACATCTGAATCTGAGAGTGAAAGCGTTTACCATCTAAAATGCCATTCTATAGTTCATCGAAGACTTTATTTTTTTCTTATCAAAGTGACTAATTTACGCATTCATCATAAAATTGATAACAAACAACGCCACACTTCACTTATTCTGTCTGTCCAGTTTGACATCGCAACTCTTCTCGTGGTTACAGAAGGGGCAGTCAAAGAGCGTGTCAAGTACACCAGTCAACTTCTTCTTCGGCGGGGGCTTCCTCTTAGACCTCCTCCTTCCCATGCTGCTATTGGCTCAGTTAGTGAGATCATGAATAGTTGTATGTACTTTCCGTAGCCTTACTTCCTACTTTAGTACTTGCATTCGATAAGGATACCGTACAGTTTTACGATAATATTATGCGTTATTACCGAGAAGATACCTATCGTTATTCATAATTTAGCTTTTGAGAAAAGAATACCCATACCATGAAGCGTTCTGACTTCTGATTTAGCGATGCTTATAAACTTTTAAAGGCACGGGAGAGCATCATGAGTAACTGGGATTGTAGTAAAACAGCGGCAATAGTTCTGTTGTGGATAAGATTCTGGTACATGGGGAATAATAAGAAAAGAAATACAGCTCAATGAGTTAAAACCATGCACTCATGGAAATGATAAAAATATATATGCCGCAAACGTTTGCCGCAAACGTTTGATGAAGCATAGTAGAATTAGAAATACAATAAACGCCATGACTAATGAAGTCCAGCAAATGTCACGGACCATTCCAAGTACATTAGTACATTACTTACTGCCATTGACGTTTATATAAGACAGCAGAGTTGCTTTGCTTTCTCAATTCTCACAATAAGTCAATAAATAGATTCACTCAAATAAAAATGATTAACTTGGGTAGCCGGTAGAGGGTAAACCAAATATAATTATAACTCCTGCACCGGTATGGCTCATGGCTCATGGCCAATAATTGACTGGATTATCAAAACGCGTTCAATTCAATCCATCAATAAATATTTTACTGTTTAGAATGTTCATACACTCATACAACACGTAACACCTCCCACCACTAGGGCTGTATGTAGAGCGCCTCCTTCGCTATCTCGTTATTGTAATGGTTCTGGAGGTCAGTGAGTTTCTTCTTCAGCACCTGTAGTCCTGTTAGTACGATGTTCTCAGGTTTGATGGATCCTATGCTCTCGATGTTGAACCAGAACTTCTCCGGTTTGCCGAACACGTCAAAGGGAGCCTCAGCCTGGTCTTCCTCGATCTCCGAGTAGTCGCTCTTAGGCCACTCCGAGGGGGCTGGGAACGTCGTGTGTCTGGGGAGTGGTCGGGTGTTACACAAAAACCTAGGTATCGGAAAATTTGGGAAGGGCTTGTTTTTTCGGGTTTCAACCTCCCTTTTGAAGCAGTGCAACCACCTCAACTGCGTCTCGGAAGTTATGTGTAATTGTGCATAGCTCTCAAAAACGCAATGAGTGAAGGTATTAATAGTACACACCCTATAAGGGGGACTTTAAAGTCCCCCTGTACTTTATAATCCCTCCTCTCAGAGAATTCACATATTATTTAACATGTGAATTCTCAGAGAGGAGGGGATTGTATCGTACTGTACAGTGGGACGTGACATAGCCGATGGAGTTATATGATAAAAAGGTACACGTGAAGGGGTAGAGTTGCTCAGTCGCAGTGCATTGGATTTATTGGGCGCTGTGTCTCCTTCCTCTCTTAAAATTAATTATTCAATGCGCTATTTAGAGAAATAAAAGGAACTATTCATGGGGTAACGTTCTAATACCATGAGGCTGTCCACTCAACTTGAATATCCAATAGGAGAATATCAGCTATCAGCATTCAGCACACGCAGCCGTGTTATAGCTATAGACTACACTCCACTGCATTAGGCGAACTTAACACCAAATTGCAGGGCAATTAGAGGAATAGCACTGTCGAGAATCTAGAAGTTATGAAACTTGACACTCCTAACTCAACGTCGTATGGGTGACGCAAGATTGAGAGTTTGGACTGCTTTCAAATTTAAAAGAGGTCCAGAAGCCGGAGAGGATATTAGTTCAAGTGGAATGGAACATGAAAAAATTTTGTAGCATGAACAGTGAACACTAAAAACTTGAGATGAGATCTTTCAGGGCCTGCCTGGGGCGAAAAATACCGACAATTGTAAGGTGTAAGATACACGAAGTGTGCTGCTCACCTGAGAGCGTTGTCTGGGTCGTATTCAAAGCCTACAGCGGAGCAGGGACTCCACTTAGTATGCTCCTTCCCGAAGCCCTTCCTAGCGTACATCTTCATCTTGAGGTGCTGGCCCCTCCTCA
This sequence comes from Beroe forskalii, assembly GCA_011033025.1. NCBI lineage: Eukaryota > Metazoa > Ctenophora > Nuda > Beroida > Beroidae > Beroe > Beroe forskalii. The sequence goes on along the minus strand of WFMF01000074.1, from coordinate 241,836 downwards.
ACTTACATATCAAGATGTCGTCCTGTGGTTGGAGGATTATAGGCTCGAAAAAAGTGAGATAAGACCAGATCTATAATCAGTGACGGAAAATCTTTATTATGCTTGGAGATCTGAAAGATCTTGAAGATTTTGCTTGAAGATCTATGAAAGATATTGAAGATTTTGCTTGAAGATCTGAAATGATACACTGAACATATGATATTCTAAACTGTAATTACAAGCAACATTTCAACTTTGAACTTCTGGTGCTCTAAGAAGTCGGTAGAGTTTCACCTGGTTGTTGTCGCCGTCTGCCTCGTGATCCCTCACTTTGCTGGTGACGGGGATGCACTTCAGGTTACTGGAGATCAGGTCCCTGGTCGTCACGTGACGAGGGGTCTCGTCGTTACACTTCACATCCAGTGTCAGCTCCACCGAGCACTCCCTACAGTAGTCCGCTGGGGGTGTTACATATTGTCAACTAACTACAGTAGTCCGTTGGGGGTGTTACATATTGTCAACTAACTACAGTAGTCCGCTGGGGGTGTTACAATTCAGATAACTACAGTAGTCCGATGGGGGTTACAATTCAGATAACTACAGTAGTCCGCGGGGGGGTTACAATTCAGATAACTACAGAAGTCCGCTTGGGGGGTTACAATTCAGATAACTACAGTAGTCCGCTGGGGGTTACAATTCAAATAACTACAGTAGTCCGCTGGGGGGTTACAATTTTACAATTTAACTAACTACAGTTCGCTGGGGGTTGTTGAAATGTAGACGGATGAGAATTGAATTGCATGTCATCCAAATTATGTCAACTTTTTGAGCAAATTGATAGCAAATCGATACTTGTTTACTTGTTTTTTGCTGCAATATGGATGGGAAAGTGAAGCAGATACATACCGCATGAGCAGTCTCTGAAGTTCTGGAGCTGGTCCACGATCTCGTCTGAAGTGAGGGGGATCATGCCCATTCGGTGGGAGATGAACTCGTCAATGAGGACCGAAGTGTTCTGCTGGATCTGCACCCAATCTATGGCTAACGTGCATACCTGGAAGGGTAAAGAGAGCGTGGAGGATGAGGTATTTGGATTTGCACAGGTCTCGGATGTATTTGTTCCAAGTAAATCAATCAGATAATTATGGAAAGATGACAGCTCAAAAGTTTAAAAGTTTCAGCAATAGTTGCACAGGTTTGTACTTTTGTAAGAGGCATGACAAGTTTCTGACTCTATCTAAGACTTTAGAATCGTCGTTAGAATTTGTAGAATTACATAGATTGAATGCCACGTTACATATAGCAGTCTGTAGTACTTAATATACGAACATATTGACCAAACGGAAAACAGTGTATAGCTGAACTAGCACAAATACTTGACATATTTTAATATACGATGAGACGCAAACACGCATTATCTATAACACAAATCGGTATTTAAGTAGTGCATTTCTAATATAATATCCGATATTATTATTTCATATTATTGATGTTTCATAATGATAATATGTACTTTGCACAGGTGCAATCACCCTGTACCTCAGCTATGAAAACTCTTCTGATGGTGTTAGCGACTGATAAGTCCGTCTTCTCTACGATGAACTTGATGTTCTCATCCGTTAGTTCGAGTAGCTTGATGGTCGGCTGGTTAGCATACGGCATCGTTCATACGTGGGTAATCTACAGTGATAGCATTGTAAATAATAAGTAATAATAGTAAAATGAAGTAGTAAATCAGTAAAATATTGCAAGTAAATTATAATGAAATTTACTTCTGATAAAATAGACAATAAGATGAAAATTGAAGAGAAGAGCCCTGAGACTTTTTCAACAATGGGAACTGGGAAAAACCAGAGAATAGGAATGCTGGAGTGAATAATAAAACAATAATTTTCATGATTAAAGTATATTTTGTATCATTGTGTATATATCTTATACATAACTTACTGTGGATGCAAATATAATAACATTTATTTGGTTCAAATACTCCATTCCACTTAATTCAAACATATATCATGTATTAATAATAAAAGTTCAGAAATATGGTGTACTAAAAGACAAAATAAATTTGCGAATTATAAACCACATGTAGACGTAATATATACTTATATGTTGATATATAATACTATATTGACAATCTAGTATGTATATTCGCTGTCCACTCACTTCACACTAAGTTCATAATAAATTATGATAAACGTATCACTCAATTGAAACCACATAAAAATTAAAATACAAACTCCGTTACATTAAAAACACGTTATGATGGTTAAATTTCCACCACAAATTACATAGTGATAATGTGGACAGTTGAAGGACAGATTGAGGTAATCAGAGGAGACATGCAGTATGTTGTCTGCCCGAAAAAAGTAGACTATGCCGATTGGAAATTACTAAATAGTATTAGTATAATAATACCATTGATGATTTAGTCATTCATTGTGCTATTATCAGTCCGACATCGATTTGAATTAAAAAGAACTTTCTTTAATCTTTTCGTCGGCAATCTTGTAAAAGCTCAAATAAAGCAAATTTATGGAAGACTTAGACCCTGAACACAATAGAAAAATTGGAACTGGTTTTCGCGTGTTGTATAAACTGTCTTTAGAATTTAAAATGAAAGTACGGCTTCTTACAAGTCTTATAAAACAAGAGTAAATTAATGAGATAATCTTTGGCAACACTTATGCACTCATATCAAAAGCTATATTAGAAACTATGATTCAATAGCTCCAAAATGTATAACTCAACTGATTATTCAACACAAAAACCATAAAGTATGAACTAATAATATTCTTGAACAAATAGTTCCCTCAAACATGCTATCAGGATGATACCAGGTTCTTGATCGTCAACTTAGCATTATACCATTTTGTGTAAATTGACAATGTTTAAAATATGACATGGACAAAATAAGTTAGTAGGCTAATTTGACTAGTGGATAACAGCCTGTTGTCTCGACGTAGTCTTACATCCACATATTTATGATATCCGATTGTCTTCATAATTTTAAGTTGCTTAATGGTTGCTTCATTTCTTCACTGAACAAAGATTCTTTTCAATCAAAGCGTTTGAATATCGTACTAAAGTCTATCATATAGCCATCCAACTACTTTTCTTTGTCCTCTAAACCCGGTTGAGATAGGGGAGATTGTTGTGAGCTGGGATTACAGTTGGAACTACTGCTCTGGGACAAGGAGGTCTCCGACTGTGCGGGCTTGGAAAACATCCAGATGGGACGACGGAATCCTGAAATATTATTAAATTGTAGTCGAGTGGAGTAACCTCTCTCCCAGACCTCACATTACACCCGGCCAATGTATGAGTAGCTTTATATATGAGTAATGAGGGCTATGTGTGAGTAGGGATAGTTAGCATACACTCTTCTTTCATATGGAGAGGGCAATGTCTTGGGCGACTAACAACCTCAACCGACACAGTGTATATTTGTTAATTGCTTGGTGCATTATGTGTGGCCGTGTATCTGATAGCTGTTCATCGATCATAGCGTTGAGAAGTGCGAAGTACAGAATGAGGCAAACAATATGCTATAAATATAATCACTTATAAATACAATTCGTTCAAATAGCTAAATAGTTAATGATGAATCAATATAATAAATTACTAATGTTACCATCAGAAATAGCACAGATCAGCAAAAAATCGATCATAACTACGGTCTAATACCTACATAATATGAATTATATATAATATTTTATTCCAAAGCCCTTAGTGGTGCCCTAAGTGGGTTTTAAATCAAATACTATTTTTATTTTACCTTTATGGTTGTGGTATGGGACTCCTAATGTTTTCCAATCTTCAAATCCCATAGTCATGAGATATCTGGGAAACTCATCAGGATGTATTTGTATTTCTCTGTAGTTCTTGTAGATATTGGGCTGAAACGGTAATGTAAAACTGTATATTACAGTTGGAGGAGTTCCATGTCCAGCTGACGACGATAATCGCATGATTTTCGAAAGTTTCTGATGATATAACACTCTCGTTTAAAATTCAACCTCTTGAGCTTGAGTGACGAGTGTTTATGCCCGTTTTTTTATTTTTTTTTATTTCCTGACTGGTTTTGAGACGAAACGGACACGTTCGCTTCGTCTGTTTTTCAAAGCAGTGAAAAACAGCAAGAGACTTACTGTAATATTAATAAACATTCCGATAAATTAACGTTTTAAGCACACGATCTTGTTGTTCTAAGTTCTAATGTCTGAACATATAGCTTAAATGAAAATATAGAATGTCTAGTTCAAATGCTATTCTAAGCCCAGATATTTTTCAAGACGAATAAGGCGACAAATAAAAGTAAGAAGTTAGAAATTTTATAGAGAAATATCAAGCAACAATTACAGTTTGAACGTTTTAAAATGTTAATAATGTCATTTTTATTCGATATTTTGCAATGAAATTTCTTATTTTTTCATCATATTTGTCTTGAAATTAGCTGTGAAAGCCATATTCAATGTTCCAAATATTTCTATAACAACATGTAATAAGTATTTATGCCCAAATTTATCTATGTAGAGATCAGAGGCTGTGACTCATGTCTCAAAATCAACAGAAAAGAGGACATACGTCTGTTTTTTAGCTTTCGAAAAGTGGACAAAAAGAACAAAGCAAACAAAACGGATTATAAGTCTGTTTAGCCTATTTTTTGCATTTAAAAAGTGAACAAATTGGACAAAATGGATAAAATTTTCATCCATTTTACCTTTTCCGGACAAAATAGACCCTTTTCCCAGTAATGAAGTATGATTAATCCCATATTTACAATGAAATAATTTTCAAAAGACAAAAAATTAAGATATATTCTTTTCATTTTTAGATATTTCAATATAACTTGCATTCCTTATCTTTTAATCAAGCATGTAAACTCACAGTCAACTTTTTTCTTCTTGCATAGCTCTTCCAATGTTGACATTCGAGAATGAGCTTGCCACCAGGTCTAATTGACTGATACATCTGGGAGAAGACAATATTAGTAATTCTTAATTGAGGATGTTGTCATGAAAATTATTTTATATTTTTACATAGAAGTTTGGTAGGCATGAATGAATTCAAAATTTTTACCACTGTGGGAAGATGACCTCTCTACTACACATCCCAGTGGAATAATTTTAAAAAGTGGCTGGGAATCTGTAACTAAGAGTAAAAAGAGGCTTTTTCAGCTTTGGGTAAAGACTAGCTGGTCTTGACATGTTTTCACTAAAATGACCGATATTTTAAAAAATAAGTTCAATTGCTGGCTAGAGAAACAATAGAAACGTACAACAATGTTTTTCATTAAATATGGTAATTATTTTAAAATGTTTATGATGGCTATTTAGATAGTTTTCACTAAAAAAGTTTGACCAAAGTCAAACACAAGGAAATACCGCGGCTGGTTTAGGAATGCGTTGGCTGGTTTGGGAATGCAGTGGCTGGTTTGGGAATGTGATGGCTGGTTTGGGAATGCGGTGGGAATGCAGCTGCTGGATTCGGATTAGGCGCCGGGAAAGGTCGATTATGGTATTCAGCTCTATGAATTTCATGATTTTGAGTTCATCAATTACAGAATGTGTCCAGAAAAGCTTATTTCGTTCGAATTTAAGCTTTTTTTCGATTTCTTATTTGGAAATTTGACTGGGAATCTAATTCCTAAATTCCCCATATTATTCCACTGGGCTACACATACCTATATAATGCACCTCAGTAAAACACTTAGTTCCTGATTATTATAAGTGGTAGGCACCATTCTCTACTATCAGAAATATTACAAATCAAATCACACACTTTGATAGAAAATTCAATGTTTAAACTGACAAACTTTAGATAAGAAGAAACAATTTTACCTTCTTAAACAGTTTCTTTATGCCACAATCGCCCCAGTTAAGATGTACCCACTTTGTCACAGAGAGACATACAATCACATCAAACATTTCAGTGGCAACTATTGCTTCTCCTTGTGGAACCCAGTTTTCCTGATGGTAATAACATAAAATTAGATTGTTAACACAATATGGTCATTAATTATGTAATCATGGGGAAGCATAAATTTTCACCAACATTTAACTAATAATTAAGACTATTGCCAAACATGAGTAGAATTTGGGGGAAGGGTTAATAAAAGCAGCCTAACAGGCTGTACCTTCAGTTTTCATTTAATATCTTTGACCCATTTTTGACCCATTATATTAATCCATTGGCAAAGTAAGCCCATTATTCCCATTATTATTGGAATTGGCCTGATTCTTGGGTAGGTAAATGTTACTTTTCTTACATATAAGGCATCTTGTTGAAAAATAAGGTTGGTCAAATTTAATCAAACTATATAGCTGTTTGCATGAATTCTCGTATGCTTGCATTTGGAAAGATAGGAAAATGAATTTTCATATGTTTGAAAATAAATTTGGTGAATTATATTATGGTATGATTCTAATGTATTGCAGAGGATGGCCACAGTCTATCTAAATTATGGGTAGCCTGTATTTAAGATGATTATATATTGACTAACTAGGACCTAAATAACATTGACTCACTTTTCTGAATGTTACATTGTTTGGAAAAGAAGTATCATTTGAGTCTTGTCCAAAAATTGGCCCATAACAGACTTGCATTGAGACAGGAAACATGGATGATTTTTCTTTGCTGATGTATCGACGAATATTTTTTCTTGCTACATTGATTAAATTTCCATCAATATCAACACCCACAATTTTCTTTGGTTCAAATTCTTTTGCAATTGTAAGAGTAATATGACCAATGTTGCAGCCCAAATCAAGCACATCTTTGCCACAGAACATTGCACTATTGAGTACTTGTAATCTTACATCAGCTTCATTATCAGGGTTCCTATAGCCATAGTATTTTGAATAATTCCCATAGCAGAACTTTTTTGCTTTTTCATTGAACTTAACCTTAGAAACAGAGGTTTCTTGATGGTCACTTGTGCTACTCTTGTGTCTACTATTTTTTCTTTCCCTTTTTTGCTTAGGTGATCTTTTGAGGCATAATGGATCACTTTGATCCACAAAAACCAAGGGAGTAGGCAAATCTTGATTATGGTCTGGTGACGGAGTATAAGCCATGGTAAGGTCTGGATCTTTAAGATTAAGTGGATCTGTTTCATCACCACCAGGTATAAAGCCCTTTTCAGTATGGCTAGAACTAGATGTTAATTTTTTCCTTTTTCTGGTGTTGTTAGCCTTCTTCTTGTTGAACTTGATGTGCTGAGTATGCCCATGAATTGGAGGAGTAACCAACTTTTTCTTTATGACTACACTCATTCTAGAAATAAAAATATCAAATAAATATGAAATTAAAATAGGAACTAATAAACCCAAGAAAATACTTGAAATAAGTAGATAAGTATGTTAACAAATAGGCAAGCATCTAACAGAAAGGTTGATATGCTCATAAGTTAAAAGTACCAGTGTTAAAAAAAAGCCCAGCAAAAGGCCTATATACCTATATAGTGGAAAAGTTAATTGAGTTAAATTGGCATTTAGAGCATCAATAGATTTGTCATCAGGCCAGAAAATAGTTAAATAGTAGTCTCCAGATGTGATCATTTTCTTCTTATCAACTATGTTATCAATATCTACCACAGACAAAACCACAAGCGGTTGTCATAGCAGATTTTGCTGAGTCGGTGATAGCAATAGTAACTATAGTTTCGAAATTAGCCATTAAGTTTACAAAAGTGTACAATTCAATCGAGTCGAATATAGGTGTAGCAGATTACGAAGACAGTTCCTGGCCTGGATTAATGTAAACAAAACAAAAATGGGCCAATTTCAGTATCAGTATGAGAATTAACATAGACTTCTTGCAATCAAAACGGAATGCGAGAACAAAACTCACATGGTTTAGCGTAACTAACAGTAACCAACGCCATTCTATTTTCCACTCTGCTCCTTCACAAAATTGAATACTAATGTAATTGATTTCGTTACGAATGAATTTTGATCTAATTGGAGTTTTTGATGCAGTAAGAGGTATCAACCAGGTTCTGATGATTCGGGCACCATACCGTTAAATCAGAACATCGGTGAGATTCCCTGGAACGGAGCTTCGTTGCTGCTCCCGAGGCCGTAGTCTGTAGATTAGCTTGCTAATACTACAGCGATGGTGCGTTAAGACTAAGAAGCAACAAGTAGGCTGCCAACTGTCTTATGCTCTTGGAGTATAAGAACAATGTGCAACCTAACAGACTAGCTGTATCAGCCATTAGTCTTTCCTCTTACAGTCAATAGTTCTTTGTGCTTTTAGCCGGGATGAGAACTAAAAATCCTCCAGATCTACCAGTGAGGTCCCAATCTGTCACACTAAAATCAAGTGATATTGGGGAATTTTGTTCAGCAGTTTGAAGTAGGGCTTCTTTGCCCTGCGGAAGCTCTACCAAAATTTTAAATTTCACTTCTCAAAAACATAGAATTAATTGAATCTGTGCAATCCTCTATGGACCATTATAGCTTAAAATTTGATTATATAATACATTCAGTGAAGAAGAAATAAATGAGGTAGCAGAACCACTCCCAACACACACCAGCATTTACCAAGCAGAAGCAATTGCCATATGGAAAGCTAGCGAAATCATACGAAACAAAAACTTAAGTAATTTAAATATCAAATTCTACTCAGATTCACAAGCAGTACTTAAGTCTCTAATGAAAAAACATACAAAAAATGAATTAATAAAAATGTGCCATAACTCACTTAATGAGCTGGGAGGAAATAACACAGTCAATCTCAACTGGATACCTGGCCACGAAGGTCATGAAGGAAATGAAATATGACTACCTTGCTAAGAAAGGTTCCCTAAAACAAGTATCAAATCCGCTATATAATAAAGCACCATTCACAACATTTATTAATATCATTAACAAACACTACCATAGATCAATAGAAAACAGATTTATATATAGTGATATAAGCTGTGAGGCTAAGATACTTACATCTGGTTTAGTTAAAGCTTATAAATACAGGACAAATAAAATGACAAACAAAATCTTAACACTAAACTATGAGAAAATAAGTACTTTAATTAAAACATTATCCAATCATAACAACCCTAAACTATCACATGACAAAAACAAAACAGAGTTATAATGAACACTGTGAATACTGTACAGAAGTAATGAAATACGTTGACTACAACTGGGAAGAGAACTGCCTAGAAACAGCGCATCATATACTGTGTAAATGCTCTTATTTCAGCAATAAAAGAAAAGAAATATTCAACAAATACCAATTTGATAGCATTGACGATCTGCAAAGTAGTCATCTAATCAACAAAATGATAAAATTTTCAACAACACCAATATTTTGAAAAGAAAATACAAATAACAAAAAAGCCTTTTCCCCCAACAGAACACTATCTCACAAAACTAACAAACGTAGAAGCACACCTACACAGGTAATAATAATAAAAGACGACGATACACCAGCTGATTCAAGAAAATAATGGAAGGAGAGCAGGAGGTCCTGACATTTCGATAATCACCACTCAAAATGAAATCCATTACCACTTTTTAAATACACTTATGTTACGAAGGCAACCCAGCTCACGCCTTCAAAACTACACTTACCTTTATGACTTTTTGACCGACCCATGGCAATGTGGACAGAGAGAGTAAATCTATTTTCTGTGCTTTGGACAGAGATATAGTTGACTCAAACTGTAGTGTGCAGCAGTAAAAAAGGCGGCTTGTCTGGCCTAACACGGACCCCCATTGCTCAGTGAAGTTCACCAAGCCAATGTCACTGAAATGCTGTTCCCAATAAAGCCAGAGCACCCAGTGGGTACCAGTGGCAACTTGCCGTCGCTATAAGTGGTGTCCGTATTGGCCCCAGTGCTGGCAGTGCCCTTAAGGGTACTGTCCCCCTTACTTCCGAGTTTGGGGAACCTACAATACAATACAATACAATACAAAAGAGGTATCAAATCAATTTGAATGATAGTTTTTAAAATTTGCGAACGAAGTGCTGCATAGCTGTGTGATCTGTGTATACTGTCTATGCAGGCCCAACAGGCTTGCTAGTATATCAAATAATATGCTGAAAATAAATTGGTTAGTTAATTTCAATAACACTTCTCAATAAAGTGCATACTGTTAAGAATAAAAAGAGTATTTAATGTATTTACAGAAACATAAAGCTGCATTTTATTGACTTGCCAAGGTCAGGCTGCATTTTAGTGACAATCCCAGGTCAAAATAATTTAAGAAATAATTTAATTAAAACGTCCCTCAGCAGCGCAATATATTCATTAAGGTGAAAATGTGAAGAAAATGTGATTGAGACAGAACATAACATCTGGTAAAGATGGACCAATGTTCATGAGCTGTGATATAGATACTCAAAGTCACCATTTTTGGCCTAGTATGGATTTTCGATTTTTGGAGGCCTCCCACGACCTTATTTTTTCACCAATCACCAGGAAACTTCTTTTGTGGCTAAATTTTGAGATTTAGATGCTACATAAGTCAGGAAATCATGATGTGGTTGAAGCGTTTCAGATATAGTGCTTCAAAGTGGTCCAAAATTACGTTTTTTTCACTAAAATCGTGATTTTATTGATTTTGATGATGTCATCTCCAATAAAATTGATCCAGTGCGAATCCATGGATAACCTATAACATTTTCCCATCTTAGCTGAAAAAACCCACCCTCGATCATGTCTGTATCTTTTATGGCTTTTAATAATAATAATAATAAATTGTCAATTAGGAACACTGCTTTTAAGGCAGGCTTATACTCAGCAGTGTTTAAACCAAACTGAAACTAAAAGTGAGAGCCAAATAATTCACAATATCCAAAAACTTGTGCCTTTCACAAGGCCAAAAAGTGATTGAAAAAGTGTGCATCTAAGTGAATGAAAATAAATAATTTAACTTTAAGTGGTAGAATGTACTATGAAAGCACAAATGGCAAAGAGTATTACTTAGTCAAGTTCATAGTTTCTTCTATAGAAAGGTTGAAAAGATATGTTTTCAAAAGTTTTTTGAAGGAATCAGTGTTGGATGCAGTTGTTATGTGATAAGGTAAGTGATTGAAAACTTTAGGACCAATGAAAGATAGACTTCGTTGACCAAGGCTAGTGTTCCTGGCTGGAGTTAACAATCTTGGGACATAGCCCTGATAGGAGTAAGTGAACATGTCTTGGATGTATTCTGGTGCTTGACCATTAATGGCTTTGAATGATAAGAGTGCAATTTTGAAAACAATACACTTTTTTGATCTGAAGCCAATGAAGTTCATGAAGGTCATTGTCAACATGATCATACTTATATTTTCCAGTTACTAATTTAGCAGCAGAATTTTGTATGATTTGTAACTGATTAAGAAGCCTGTCAACAATACCATAATACAAACAATTGCAGTAGTCCAAACAAGAAATGACCATACAGTTGACAACTGATTTCATTTGGTCCTTTGAGAGCAGAAAACGGACTTTGCAGAGATTCCGGATGGTATGGAATGAGTTCTTCTTTGAGTAGTAATTTGCTTTTCAAATGTAAGTCGTTGGTCCATTTTGGACACCAAGATTTTTAACCACTGACAAGAATCTGATGGTTGTACCACTAAAGAGATTGACACCATCTATCTCAATCTGTTGGAGGATTCTGCTTGAGCCGAATATTATGATTTGAGTCTTAGGCTCATTCAGTTGAAGGTAGTACATGGACATCCATTTTCTTATCAAATCAAAGCAATCATTTATTTGAATAGTCAAGGCATCAACTTGTTCAGATTTGAGTTTACCCCGTCGAAAATTGGGTCCTAAAATTATCACGTCTATATATCACGTAAGTATATGGGTATATATTTGTCCTGTGACATCGATGTTTCACTATATAGTCCTGGCAAGGTACGTTTGAGGATATCTCGAGATTTTGGTATACACATTCACTCAAGAAAGGTCAACTCCTATGTTGACTTTAACAGAGAATCGTTTATGATAGGTTTTGAAGCTCTCAGATGCTACCTTCACTATTTTTAAATGCAAGTTTTTTTGTTTTGTTTTTTTAAATCTTACAGTGAGGGGGTTGCCATCCTTGCCAGGACAGATATTATAGGATCTTTATCACAGGCAATACAATGAAACAGTAAAACTCTGTAATGATATGAATGGATGAATATGAATCAATATCTATCTGCACACCACTCATCTTGGTGTAACTCACTTAGATCCTACTGCTCTCCACATTGCATTACACCATTAGGGATCATTCACATATTACTAATCAATTTTTGGCCGATTTCAACCCCCTTCTCCTTGTAATCAAGTTTACAGTAGTTGTATTTGTTACAATAACATGTAAAATAATCATTCCGAAACCCCTCCCCCCTCTTGGTGATTACGTATTATGTGAACAATCCCTTACCTAAAGAGATAATGTTGGTGTTCAAGTACGGAGTTAAAGAATCTTGCGGATTGATGTTTGAAGAAAGATTTCATTTCAATTCGAATATGCTTCCTAAGCCCGCATTTCCTAAGCCCGCATAGGTGTGTTTACGCGCGCCGCCCTTCCCTACGGGACACACTGTGCTGGGGAATTGGAAGCGCGCTGCGCGAGCCACACGCAGGGATATATGTGTTTAGCAACGAATTTGCTAAACACTATTATGCGCAGCGCTTCCCCAGCACCCAGGCGCGTACACACACCTATGCGGGCTTAGGAAGCATGAACGAATATGCTAATCCTGATTTTCAGGAGAAGCATCTCTCAAGATTGAGTATTAGATCAGATCGTAGGATGTTACCTTACCCCCGCGCGCGGTGCAACGTTCCACAATATTTGGACGTCACTTTGCTTTGCAATCCTCGCCCATCCAGTCAGAAGAAATAAACGGGGCAACGTCTTGTCGTACGGATGTATGAACCGCTGACGCCAGCCGCGCGCGTGGCGCTGATTCTAGTCGAGAGGGTCTGTCAACGTCAGACAACCTTTAGGTAATCCAATGTAGAGATCAGCAGATGCAGAATCTTAGTTTCACTTAACAAGTTGATAAAGTACAAATACCTATAATCAAGGCCCTGACCGTCAAATAAGCTACTTTACTGCCAAACCTTGCCTTATCAAAGACCAAATTTAAATTTAATCCAAAATTAAAATGCAGACAACATTGGTCGAATTTAAATCAATATGAATGTGAATAGTAAGTTTTTACCCTACCCTGACCCTCCAAATTTCCGGTGGGATGCGATGGGTGAAATCCATCTAGCGTGTTATTCACATATAACATTCACTTCCCTATCACCACCATGTTGAAAGTTGGAACAATTATGGACGTAAATCATGCTAAAAGAAATGATTTTGTCAGAAAATAGCCGGCATCAAGGCTTATTTCATGATTTCTGACCAAATTTCGGAGGATTCTGGACAATTTTGGTTTAAAGGGCCAGGTAAAATGGCTCAAAAATAATGAAATTTAATTCCACTGGTGTTTGAATTAAAAAGAAATCTTTCTTCAAGACATCAATCTGCAAGACTTTTCGCCAACTCCGTACTTGAACACCAACATGATCCCTTAATAGGTAATCCAATGTGGAGAGCAGCACTGGTTGTTCATCAAAAATGTTTGTTTTTATCCCAAAATTTTTCATCATAATTAGTACCGATCATAATTTCATTTGTCATAAGTACACATCATAATTTCTACCACTAAGGTAATCATTTTCAATGTTGTATTCTCGAAACTGGCAGTAAATCAGTGGTGTAAAGTAGATCTGATTTGAATCCATTTTTGCATTCTTAGTGTTTTACTATGGGGTCCCCCTCAGTCAATGCTAAAAGCAATCAAGTTCAACATAATTAAAAATTGTTATTTATTTGAATTAAAAGAAATCTTTCTTCAAGACATCAATCTGCAAGACTTTTCTCCAACTCCGTACTTGAACACCAACATGATCCCTTGAGGTAATGCAATGTTGAGAGCAGCAGGATCTAAGTGAGTCACACCAAGATGAGTGGTGTGCAGGCATCTTCAGTCCAATACCTACCTCAGCTTTCGGGGTGTTTTGTGAGAGCTTTTTATGAGGTAGGCCCCCCCAGCAGTCATCCCCTGGTACCAGGGTATAGCACCGTCAAGTGCAATGACCATCTGCCTGAATGAAACTGAAACTTGCTCTTTGGTCTTTGTTTGTACCCCAAGCAAATTTGAATTAAAAAGAATCTTTCTTCAAGACATCAATCTGCAAGACTTTTCTCCAACTCCGTACTTGAACATCAACATAATCCCTTTAAGGTAATGCAATGTTGAGAGCAGCAGGATCTAAGTGAGTCACACTTGCAAGAGCTTTTTATGAGGTAGCCCCCCCCCCCCCGCAGTCACCCCCTGGTACCAGGGTATAGCACTGTCAAGTGCAGTGACCACCTGCCTGAATTAAAAATTGTGTTGAACTTGATTGCTTATAGCATTAACTGAGGGGGACCCAATAGTGAAGCACTAAAAGTGCAAAAATTGATTCAAATCAGATCTACTTTACACCACTGAAAATGTTTTTGATGATAAGCACCTTCTTGGGATCATAAATGATTTCTCATATTTCAGAAAATCCCATTTGATTTGATAAATTATCAAAAACGGTTTGGGATCATAAAAAATGGTTTTAAAAATTAAATTTGAGGAAAATTGTTCTATTTGAAGATGATTTGATAAATTAATCTTAAAAAACGGTTTGAATAAAATCATTATTGTTCTTTCATGAAAAAATTTTTTAAATAAAAATGGTTTAATTAAAAGATTAATTTATTAAGTAATTTTTCTGTTCAGTCTTTGTTCAATTTCTTGTATATAGTCATCATGGACATTCACTGAACCTTCTTGTTCCAAATTATAGGTCCAATTATAGGCAGCATAAGTTTGAGTGTTATTGGCCCAAAGTTAATGAATGGGCTCCCTAGAAATGTAGTTTCTGCATGTGATGTTGAAACTTTTAAATCACTATTGAAAACATTTTGAAAACATTCTTATTTAATGCTTCTGATTATGATTGCTTAGTTAATTGCTTAGTTAATTGCTTAGTTAGTTAACTGCTTAGTTAGTTTGATATACTAGCTTTAAGTGTACATAGTTTTTTTGACATACAGTAACTTATTTGAAACTTTTCGTTTAACTGGATTTTTGGGAAGAAGTAATATTAGTTAACATTTTTAGATTATTCATGGTCCCAGCACTTCTGTGTAAAAGCTTTGCTTAAATTTAAAAGAAGTGCTTTGTAATTGTCACTATTTATTTATTTATTTATTTATTTTGTCCACTTACAACTTTGTTCTTTTTTGTCCACTTTTCAAAAGCAGACAAAATGTACAGTGGGGCATTTATTTTTCTGCATTGTCTGCTTTATCCATAATAAATTTTTAGAAAAGTACAGAAAATCTGATACCTACATCTACCAGAATTGATGATTATTGGTTCATTAACAGTAAGGAGCATGTTAAATTGCAGCAAACCATCGAAATGAAATCCTTGTTGGTTTTGGATATTTTCAATTCTGAGTTATGTACCCTAGAACATAACTACCAAGTTTCAAGGGGTTTCTCCAAAATTTGTAGAAGATAGATTCTAAAGTTGTTTTTTGGCAAATTGTGTTGGATGTTTGTGGGTGTACTGTAATTACAGGCAAACTCACAATTTGAAAGATTTATAACTTCAGCTAGGAACAATATTTTTTCATGAGGTAAAAACATACTGGTCGCTGGCCTTTTGCTCTATCAGAAACAACAACAAAAAACAGAAATTGACCTCAGACCCCCTGGCCCCGTTAACAAAACTTTGAATTTATGTTGAAAGATTGAATGACTAATATGAACTCTTTTTTCAGGGTCCACCAATAGAATGGTACTGATAACCATTCTATTGGTTATGTACATAGTTTCAGCATCAGTTTTATGCATTGAACAGCTGGAGTTTATTACTATTGATACATCACCACATGATGGCACTAAACGTTTCCTTTGGAGTGCTCAAGTTTATGAAACTGAGATAAAACTAATAGAAAATCCAGAAGCAAAGCAAAACATCTCACTTGTTGCTGACTTCATTCAATCATCAGAACCATCTTCAAATATTTTATTTTGTGATAGCAAGTTCCTTGCTCTTGCTGGAACCCCATCTACAATACTGAATCGATGGAAAGAAACAATGAAAGATGTGCTTATAGATATAGGCATAGAAAATTCTTCTTGTCATGTTAATTGTATTCTGGGAACTGCTGTCAATGTTGTTCATGTAATGAAGCATTTAATCAATATAATTCCATCTGAAATTAATGTTGATGCCATTATTAGTCAAATAAATTCTGAGACTTCAATAAACATTTCTCAAGATAAAAACAGTCATGTGTTTTTAAACGTGGATATCTCTGGTGATGTAGTTGGATACACTTCTGATCAAATGAAGTTTGTAAACTTTGAAACCAATGACACGCCACCTCTTCTAATCGGATCTTCTAAGTCCTACAATTTGTTTACAAGGCTCACAAATTATGTACCTGGTGTTTTTGATTTAGAAAGATTAAGCAAAGGAGGAAGAGCAACCAAAGATGCTTATAAGCCATGGAACTTTTTTAGAATTACCAGTGATGCCTCTAGTTATTATAGGGAAGATGACTCTCGATTTGAGACTTTAGTATCTGCACTGTTCATTAAAGAAGATGTTCCATTCTTAGATTTGGTTTTGGATCGGTTCCATACTCTAGTATGGCCATCAAACAAGAAAGTTATTTTGATATTCTGTAGGTTAGTACACAGGGATTATATTGTAAATAACTTTCTTTCAAAAGTAAGAGCAAATTTATTAGCCATTCAATTTTTCAATTCCACCTCTGAAGAAACTAAAACAAACCTTGCCATGCACAAAAAAGTACAAGAAGTTTGTGTTGAGTATAACTGTACTTGGATTTGGAATCAGGATAGTGATGTCATCAACATCCAACCTACAGCTTTACAAGAACTTTCAATATTTAATGTTTCAATAATTTCACCACTGACACTGACAGATTTGAATTCTGATAATCCAAGGCCAAACTTTTGGGGAGAAACAACTTCAAGTGGATTCTATAAAAGATCACCTGATTATTTTGATATTGCACATAGAAAAATAGCAGGTCTTTTTGTTGTGCCATATGTAAAAGGGGCATATCTTGTGAAAGCATCAGTTATGAAGGAGCTATCATATTATGATCCAGTGTATAAGGATGAAGATTTAGATATAGTATTTTGCAATTCAGCTCGAAATTCTGGCCATTTCCTCTTTCTTAGAGCAGAAAGGGCAGATTGCTTATTCATCAATGGTAAGACAAATAGTTCTGTGAGTCACCCTTTCCTAGAACATTTTGATGAAAACAGGTACCCATTTTACCTCTCATTCTTCATGAAATGGAACCATTCAAGAATAAGAGATCAAAGCTTTTCTGACTTAACAACAAAGCAAAATCCTTGTGATTATGTTTATGTGATGAACATATTCACAGAAGCATTTACTAACAATATTTTGTCGGCTGCACTCTCATCAAATAAATGGGGGTTCAAAGAATGGTTCATTGGATGGGATGTTCTTGAGACAGTATCCCTTGAAGACTTAGGATTTGATGCTGGATGGAAGGCATTTAGTGAAGATTACATACATACTGGAATCTATAGAAAATTTAATGGTTTCCAGTCAGCAGGTACACCCATTTCATCATTCATTACCAGAATGAACAATGACTCAAAGGCAACTGATTCTTTAGAAGGAAAAGGAGTTTTTACACTTTTGATAGCTCTCTCTAAAGATTTCGATTCAGGATCTATATCATTTAATCAAAATTGCCAGGTTGCTCTGAATGTTGGTGACCTTGTAGTGTTTCCTTCAAGGCTGACTCACAGGGTAAAATTCATTCCACCAAAGAATGGAACTACCATGCATATGGTTTCTTTTTACAATTAGAATGCAAGCAAGGGACATAGTTTTATATTCTAGGAATACATATTGGGAATACGTATTATGTAATATAAGTCTGTACAGAATAAGGTTTTCAGCAACCTGATGACAATTGTAGGCTGACCGTGTGGATAAATTGTAATAATTTTGGTACAGTATGCACAGCACTATGATAATCAATTTTAAAGGTGATGTATTGTTGCTTTGTACTTTTGTAATTTTCTGAGTTTTTCAATTTAAGAATTTTTATAAATCTGTGATGCACATTACCTATTGTACATTTACCTATGAATTTAAAATTTGAAGTATATCAATACCAACAGATATTCAAAATATCTTTTACGTCCATTCTTTATCATTAATTAAGATAAGTTATTTAATGATGAACTGATGATTAAATACTGTTTGAATTTTTATACATTTTTATTAATTATTACCTATAAAATGGTTTTTATGATGTTTTTGGCCTCTGGGGTTTATTTCTGATACCAATATTACGTCCATAACTTACTTTTAATCATCTTATTAATTATATATTTCATCAGACAGTCGAAATAGCATGATATCACAATAAAGCATGATACCATTTATTAATTTATATCATATTTCCGAGAAATATATCTTTTATACCTTATTGGCCCTTCCTTAATGATACCCACTTTTAATGATAAGGTCAAAAATGTCTGAAGGCCAAAGGGGCAGTTAAAAAGGTCAGTTAATAATAATAATAATAATAACACAGATTAACTAAATCAGGATATCAGGCTGAAATTTGGGTCCTTTGCTACAATTTATTGAGTAGGTTTGGACTATGAGCAGGCTAGATGGCTATTTCAGTGCATAAAATTCTTGATCTTGCAACTGCTCGAAAAATTTTTGTCCAAGGAGCCATCTAAGATGGTTAAGAAATGATACATTTTGTCCATTGGGTTGGTTTAAAATACCTGCTTAATGAAGGATTAAAGGCCAATAAGGTACGTGATTTTAATCAGGTACACTATTATAGGCATTATAGCATTATGCTTGCTTAGAATGTAATTTTGCCTTATAAATCATAATATATAAATTAATTTTACCTACTCTATCAAATTTGAGGTTATATTAATAGTGAAAACTATTACTTTTTGTTTCTTTGAAATCTTGACGACCTCTATTGTGTTGTACAAATTACAAATGATAACACCGTCTAATGTTATAATATTTCATACCTATAATGTAAAAACTCATAATAGGTAGCTGCTAGGGCCTCTAAGAGTGAACCTGAAATAATTTGGATACCCACCAATGTCAGGGTCAAATTTAACTTGCTCAATAATCATATTAGACAGGTGAGTCCGAAATATTGTCGGAAAATACAATGTTTTGCTCAGTTGTCCTTTATACTTTTATAATACCCATTTTCAAAACTTCCCACTAACTGAGGATTCAATCATGGTTGTTGCTTCTGAAGAGAAGTTTGACAGCATGTTGCTTCATGTAGCTCAGCAACACGATGGAATTGAGCCTCTTTTTGATACATTCTTTGGCTTTTTGAGAAGAAAAACGGATTTTTACACTGGAGCCCAGAAGTCAATTGCAGAAACAATGGTTATGAAATCCTTTAAAGATCATCTCAATCAGGCCCTAAAAGATAAGGCAGCAAAGGAAGAGAGTGATAAGTTTGAGAAGCCAATGCCTGCACCTGAACCAGCTACTATTGAAGAGATAACGACTGAGGGGGCCAAAGAAACAGCTCCACCGACTGTTTTACCTGCTGAAAAAGAGGAATTGAGTAAACCAGTTGATGAAAGTAAACTTGAAGAAGGTGAGGAATCAGAAAAAGGTAAACTTGAGCCCAATGCTGGAAATGGGGCTAACTATTCAAATTATTCATTTACCCAAACACTTGAGGAGCTGGAAATCAGAATTCCTTTTGACGTCAGTTTTAAAATCAAAAGTAGGGATGTTAAAGTGGACATCAAAGAAAAACATCTTAGTGTGGGATTAAAAGGAAAAGAACCCCAAGTTAATGGAGAAATGTACAATAAAATTCTTACTGATGAAGCTCTTTGGCATCTCGAAGATAACATCATTGTTGTAACTCTGGAAAAATTTAATAAACAAGAATGGTGGAGTACAATTATAAAAGGTGATCAAGAAATCAGCACTAAGAAAGTACAGCCAGAAAACTCAAAACTTGGAGATTTGGATGGTGAAACAAGAAGCATGGTTGAAAAGATGATGTATGATCAAAGGCAGAAAGCTGCTGGAAAGCCTACATCTGATGATGAGAAGAAAGCCGATACAATGCGCAAGTTTATGGAGCAGCACCCTGAAATGGACTTTTCTAAGTGCAAATGGGGATAATTCAAAGCTTCCAGTGCTTATCATATTATTCAAAGAAGATCTAAATTTGTTATGCTTCCTTTGGCTTTCTTTGATTTTATTTATAGACCTGAATTTTGATATTAGCAGCTTCATATTGCATTTTAGCCTTATCTGTACAGGCTATATCGATGATAATGTACCTTTACAATATAAGATTCCTCAAACCTTTTGTAACCTTTATGTCTTTGAAAGAGCTTGATCAAGAACCTCCAGGCTCCACGTTGGACTGTGGTTACTTTAATAATGGCCCTGTAAAATATCAGCCTTCTTGATACCAAGACTCATAATTCAGCTTTCCTTTTTGAGTACCTGAGAAATTTCTAACCATTACATTCGGTTACATTTTCTTCTGGATTTTGCTTCATAATACTGTGATTATTATTGTTACCTTGAGTTTCTTTAAAGCCAAGTGAAATGAGTTTCTGTGAATTTTCAAGCAGAATAAATTCATTTTAATTTTCATATTGATTCTAGCTGTTTTGACTGTTTAAAATATATCATGGACAAACAGGATCATATCTAGATCCATCTTGAAATTGTGATACCTCATTTGTCTCTAACTTTTTATGTTGTGTACAATAATACAGTCTCACTTAAAAACGTGAAAGCATAGAATTTTAATCCTTATTGAGTTTATGATAAAAAATACAAACATGCAATCTTCTGCGAAAACAGGTAGGATACATGCTTTCCTGTTTAATGATAGAGATTGTTATACACCGCGAAGGAGTCGGCTTCGGATTCACTGTTTGTGGTATGTGCTGCTCAGTAGTTTTTCATTTAATATCATAATTGTTACAGTCTACTTCTCAAGTTCCAATGCTTGGGCAAAATTTCTAAAATTGGTTTACTGGCGTTTCTACTGGTAGTTCTACATGTACAATACAAGTGTATTGTTCTCTTTTCGTTGATTAGAGCATTAGTGGTATTCAAGCTTCAAGTGGCATTCAGACTTTTCTTACCTCGTGAAATATCGATTCTCTCATTACATGACTCTCTCTCTCTATTCAACTAATATTAATATTTTCGATCCAGCTTATAAAGTAAAACAGCTTGCATCATGCAGGGAGAACCCTCCGATAGTGGAATCAGTTGCTCCGGGGTCCCCTGCAGAAAAGGCCGGCCTACAGAAGAACGATATCGTGATTTCTATCAACGGCCTCTCTGTGAAGCATGCCCCACATGAGTTGGTTATCAACTTCATGAGGTCGAAGAGCGTGGTCTCCGTCGTCATAACGCGAGATGTGGAAGGGTGAATTACTTATATATTAATTTCAACTACTACCTATACTTCTATAGGTACAGTTTAATACTGTAGTTTAATTTCCATTGATCCTACCGTTTCTCACTTCATTCAAATATCACCCATTTCTCCTGACTCTTCTCTTCCCATCAGGGCAAGGTGTAAGTACTGTGAGTACCCTGACATAGTGAGAGTCAGCAGTTCAGTGTACCCCCACCCCACCATGCTAGCTACCTTACTCTACCTCGGGTCTCATGTCGTACAGGACACAGCCATAGTCGGACTAGAGTCCATTTACTCCACCATTGAACTCCTCAAGAAGGTACCAAACACCATTCAGAATAGTATGAAATGATGTGGTGTGATTCGTATTTCAACAATGAATAAATAGATAGTTTTACCCTTACTATTACAGTGTACAGGGCTCACTTTCTACTCAAATTTATCAACGGATCGAGGGTGCACTGTTATCTATTTACCAGATCTGCATGTATCCAATAGAATTTTCATGCATTTAAATGCAGTAATATAGGTAAACCAGTGTACACAATGAAATATACATCAATCAGTCAATACAGTTTGTATACCTGCCGATCCAGGCAGTGTATAATATATCAGTTCGGTGGCGATTAGAGCACTATATATATGTCTGTGGTCTGTGTACCGGCTCTTACTGAGTGTTATCCAGTGAATTTGTTGAGAACAGAGACCTCTAATACCGTAGTGAAATGTGCCATTGCTGGATCAATTAGCTGATTGAAATGTAGGAGAGTGGTGTGTCCTCCAGTGCAGTCTCTATATATATATGCGTGTACAGATGTCTTATTACAATATATACTAAAATATACTAAAATAAAGCACCTTCAAATTGTTAAATAATGTGGTGATGCATATGGTTCATATTATTTTACTGAAATTTGTCAATAATTAACTTACGCAAGGTGATTCTTGGTTCTTGAGAGTGATCTTAGAGAGCTCTCATTTTGTTTCACAGACTTGAATTTTATATAAATGCAATATTATTAATGTTACACGCACCATTCTGGGCGAATTTTCATTAATGTTATAACTTTATAATAAAACGTGATGGTCAAAATGATTTTACATAGCAGAACCTAAACGCTCCCCGTAGAAATTGCTTGGGGAGTGAATTTTGTCTCATAGTCAATTATGAGGACGAAATATGTCTGGAAATATAAGCAACTACTTGACAACTTGAGGAATTTTGTCTCATTTTAATATCTTTATGAATGTGGAACTCTTTCTAAGTTCGAATCATGATAAGAGGGTGTCCAATTTGTCTCAGTTTGAAGTATACTGTCTCAGTTTGAATGTCTCAAGATAAGATAATATGTATTTTATCTCAGTTTGAATGTCTCAAGATAAGAAGTATACTTTGTTTCAATAAGAATGTTTCATTTACAATGCCTCCGTTAGAATGTATAATTTAGAATGTCAATGTCTCAGTTAGAATGTCTCTGTTTGAATGTCTCAATTAAAATGTCTCAGTAACATTGCCTCAGTTCTCTTTAAATGTCTCAGTTCTAGTGAGACAGTAAGTAGCCTCACTCAGTCCACCACCCTTCCTCAGTATGACACGAGTACCCGCACGGCTGTTACCATGGAAGTCAACTCCCGAGGCATCTCCGTTACCAACTCCGCAGACAAACGTCTAGCGTTCTACAACATTCTCTCTCTGAGGTTCTGCGGGATGTGGCCTCAAGACAAGAGGTATGTCAGACAGGGGGCGGCGGAACTATTTAACATATTGACATTTTGATTATCAGGTTAATTGTGAGGCTTTCAGCTGCTGTTTTCTACAGAATGATGTGCTTGAACTTTCTCATATTCTCTGAAAGTCTCTGTCCGCCTTCTAACTTTGGAGTCGAGCCATCACGAAAGCGGAAGGGTCCTCGAGTTTCTTTGCCAAAAGTTTGGCTCTGATGAAGAGCAATGATAACGGGAGAGTTTCAGTTCGATTTATATCACATACCATTTATTATAGTTAATAGGCTCCTTCATAATCTTGCTCGACATTCGAATAATTGGGATAGGGGTATGTGATTGTAGCTGATTCTGAGTAACTGAACTTCTAGAGAGTTTAGCTTTAGAAAATTGGCTATTGAGCTCCATCCCACGTTAAGCACATACGAGGGCGTGTGACTTGCCAGGCTGTCAGTCATATGCCCCACACTCCACAGTAGTGATTTTATATACCCACATAACTATATGCCC
Organism: Beroe forskalii; assembly: GCA_011033025.1. NCBI lineage: Eukaryota > Metazoa > Ctenophora > Nuda > Beroida > Beroidae > Beroe > Beroe forskalii. The sequence continues at coordinate 218,090 of WFMF01000074.1, read as the reverse complement.
CTGTAAATATGGAAGCTTTCCCTCCCTGGAGCCTTACCTGGCTTATTCTAATGTTTGTTTACCCAGAGGAAGGCTTATTAACCTACAAACTGCCTAGAGGAGTATGTAACTCTCGAGATTATGCCTGATAAACTGGTGTACTTTAATTCCTTAATCAAAATGAAAAAAGATAATAGGTGAGTACAGAGTAGGTGATCTATGAATCAAGTTGATAGTAGTAACTGAACTTGCCGAAATAGGCATGTCATGTGATTAAAAGGTTTGAAGTTACTTGGGGCGGTGATTGAAGCACCTATTTTTTTGAAACTTTCAGTACACAGAGTGTCTCCTTCACACTGCAAGTACTGTAGCATTCAAGTTAATAATAGGCGATTTAAGGATTTAGTAAACTGTCTCAGGTAAGCGCTCTAAGTTTTTGATCACGTGACATAATGACATAACCGAACAATACAATGCAATACGTATTTCGCCGTGCTCAGTACCTTACCTTGAGTGAGCTTTTAACTTAAATCTGTATTTGTAGTTTATGCATGCGTTTCCTCAGTATTTAGGTCATTAAATTCAGCATTTTCTTGGAATGCAGTGTTTAGACACGATGAAATGGTTTCAATGATGATTTAGTTGAGGAGAAAAACGGATAAACTTTACATGTGATTACAAGTTTTGCATTGAAAGTTTTAGATCGCAAGTTTTAATAATAACTTGATTGAACTACGTATTTAAATTCTAAATCACAAAATCATTAAGTATTTGAGACATCAAAACCTGAAATATTCCTTGTATTTCTTCTTCCCGGAACTGTGGGTGATTTTAGATGATATGATCTGGTTCATTTCCTCGGTGTCTCTAGCTGAAGGAACCTTTTAAAGTTTCAACCTTTTATATATATGTGAAAGTTCATAAGTATTCAGAGGCACATCCTTCCTGCATTCTTAATATTATTTTTTCCCTCCCCATTGGCCTTTTTGTGAATACAAAAAGGCAAATGAGAGGGTTGGCAGAGATCGTGGTCTGGGAGGGTGAGACATTTTTTTCGGGAAAACTGTTCAAATGATATATCATTACATATTCACATCAACAAATACTGAAAAACAACTCATTTATAAGTATTTTAATGAAAACAATTCTTAAGCATTATGCACGAAATCCGGATCCATTGGATCCATTTAAAAATTTATCTTCGATACGAAGCAGCCAAATTCATAATCACTTTCACTACATTCAGTGTCCATTTTCTTACTTGCTCGTGTACCCCGAACACACAACAAAACCAACTTTCGAATGAGAAAAGATAGCTTAAATTTTATAAAATTTACGACACATGGATAACTTTGATTGTTTTTTCGCGTAATTTTATCGCATAGTATTTTTAACAAGAAATGCGCCTACAGGCTTATTTCTTGTTCCCGCTGTTCCCGTATGCAGGCGCTTAATTTCCTGTTCCCTAGAGCTGGTATTAAAACACGCCGTCATTTGATCGACAATCGTTGTCCGACTTATTTACTGGCATGATGAGTTGACGATAAAGCATGAAAGTGACCATCCAAATCATGATACAATCGCGTTTCTTCTATCAATAAGTGTCACATCGCAATACTAACATCATTGAATCAATTTTATAAATCTTCGTTGTTATGCGGGTGCTATATTTTCCCTCTCCTAAAAGTTTGAACTGACGCGCGCAGATAAAAATATCACGTGGGCGATTTCGTTCCACGTGCCAAAAGTTCGCGCGCGCGTTCCCGCCATTTCGTAGAACTCTTTGAAGATTCGTTCAGTTGCGCGCCGTTCAGAGTTTCATAATTACGATCACCGTTTTCCTTACGCGTTACGTTTTCTTATGTGTTGCGTTGCAGATATCAAACTGATGCAATGTTCGTTATCGTTTTACCCCGCCTTAATTGTTTTTCAAGATTGAGATACACAATACAATATTTACTGAACAAGATTAAGATGAAAGATTCAGATATATCATTATTATCAATAATCAACGGAGACAAACTCTCATGTCTTTCTTTCCTCTCGTCAATTCTTAAGATCATTCATAACTGATTGCACTAATACTGCCCATTGTAAATTGCCCGAATTGCCCGCTACTTAAAGGAAGCCAAATGAGTATGTGATTGAAATCCAATCAATTATTAGATTGATTCCGTGAAAATTTGATTTCATGATTAAAGAATTGTTAAATTTTTGAGAGAGAATTAATTTCAACATCAGAATGAACAGAGCAGAGCATTGAACTGAAATATTTACAACGCTGTAATAGCTAGCTGCAACCCACAATGCAAAGGATGCCACTACACCAAGCTAATCTTACGCGAGTGATATTATAAAGGAGCAGTTGGATGCTTGAAAGTGTACCACCAACCACCACCACCACCAACGACATACGGTCGCGTGCAGCACCGCCTATTTCAGATTTAACAGTACGCGTAAAGGTAGTATACACACAACCCCCAAAATACACGATCTCTGCTAACCTTTTCTCAATGCCTTTTTGTAAAACAAAAACGCAATTGGGAACAGGAAAAAATACTTGAGTTTCTGGGCCAGCACCACCAGTTACAGAGAAGATGAGTGGTGCAGACATAGGATATGTGCATATCAGGTCCAGTTTTGCAATACAACTACTGTAATATCTGGAAAGTGCCCGGATTGCTCCTTTATAATATCAGTCGCGAAAATGTCCCTCCCTCCCTCCCTCCCTCCGTCCCCTTATCACATAAATCTTAAAAAACGAATTTCTTTATTCATGGAGCTGTCGGTTGTCAAAAGTATAAATCTTATAGGTTGATCTGGCCCATCCGTGCCGCATGCTCGAACTCGTAACTTATGATAAGTTCTAAATTTAATAAGGCTGTTGAAGAATTCGTGTCTTAAAAAGTTAAAATCTTAGGTGCGAGTTGGGCGGTGGATTGGAGAAAATGGCTTCGGTTTTGTATTAGGTTTAGTACCAAACTGCATAACTATTAGACTTTCTACTGAATTCTACTAAGTTTGAGAAATACTATTCGCTGTGAAAGACGAATATTGCTTTTTGGAACAAGAGACAGCATTGAAACAGAAAACATAAGCACGAAATTTGAAAATCAGATAAAAAGTGATAACAACTTAGTATAAACATTCAAGAAAATATATCGCGTGAATAAACGGTGACACAATTCGATGCGAAACGTAAACCAATTCGACAAAATGGCGCGAAATCTTCAACAAACTGAGTACAACAACGAACGCGCGCGCAAGAATTTTAGAAGAAATGGCACGTGCCAATTCGTGTTCTCAATGGTCGCGCGCAGCACGCGCATCGGAACAATATTTATACTCATATTACTTAATAACGACTGCGTTTTGTATTATCGTATTATGATGCTAAAGTAACATCAAGCACCGTGGGGGAGGGAAATTAAACGCCTGCATACGGCATACGGGAACAACAATAATTGTGTCGGTGCTGGCGCAATTCTTGTTGACAGAGTTTACATAATAAACTTACCCGCAGATCTCATTTTTACATTGACCAATAAGCGCGCAAGTTGAACTTCGATACGCGCGCTGATTGGTTAATGGCAAGAGTCAAGAAAATTTTTGAACAATTGAACTTTTGAATCTAAATCTTGGCTGTATAATCTCATTTCTATTAGTCGTGATAGTAATGATACGACAGGCATGAGTCGCGTGCATGAGTCGCGTGAAGTCCGAAGAAAAGAACTAGAATCCTGATATAGGCTGGGTAAAATGCCGAGGTCGGAAACAGCTTACAGCTAGACCTAGCCAAGTAGGGTCGGGTGGTAAAACAATTAACTAACTCATGGATCGTGTGTTATCGAAAATTGTCAAACTCGGCTCACGCCTCGTGTGATAATTTTCGATAACACACTCCCATTTGTTAGTTAATCGCTCATTATATACCCAGTGATTATCCATCCCTCACTCTCCCGTCAGATACTTCGGTTTGATCACGGAGAAGGGTAGTCGGAACACTTGTCACGTGTTCATGACAGACCTCACCAGCTCTGAGCGGTTTATTTCTAACTTTGGGCACTCCGGACTCACCATCCGGGCGAACAACGGCAATGCAGGTTCGTGAATATGAAGACGGGATTTACGAGTTGGTAAATTGTGATAGAGGCTGTGACTCGTTCAATGTTTATGTCAAATGATTTCTACATTGTAATTCTATCGTAATTATTACATTTTTGACTGAACTTAAATCACTTGAAATTCTACCCATTAAGTAGAATTTACTGATCACTCCTGTTCACAGGACACAAACACAACGTGAGAGTAGCTACGTACATAGTGCGCGGCTTTGCATGCGTCTACAAGCACCGAGATGACGTACAGGTGAAATATACCTAAATTTCAAGGCATTAAAATGGAAATTTAAGTTTATTGGAAGAGTAGTAAAGAAGAGAGGAAGTTATTGACCAACGTTTTCAATGTTTCTCTCGGCCTCGTGTGGATATTTATGTTATATTGATTTTAAAGCTGCGGGGGAACATTAAATTGAAAATGCGTTTAATAACATATTCAGCTACAACCTGGCTGATGGAGCGCTTAATACTTTATAGTACTTAAGTATTAAGTAATCTGGATCTGAACTACGCACTCCAACATGAAATCTATACATGCCACACACCACATACAGTGAAATCTGTACATGCCACACACCCGTACAGTGAAATCTATACATGCCACTCACCACATACAGTGAAATCTGTACATGCCACACACCACATACAGTGAAATCTGTACATGCCACGCACCACATACAGTGAAATCTGTACATGCCACACACCACATACAGTAAAATCTGTACATGTCACACACCACATACAGTGAAATCTGTACATGCAACACACCACATACAGTGTAATCTGTACATGCCACACCCCACATACAGTGAAATCTGTTCATGCCACCCACCACATACAGTGAAATCTGTACATGCCACACACCACAACCAGTGAACTCTGTACATGCCACACACCACATTACAGTGAAATCTGTACATGCCACACACCACATACAGTGAAATCTGTACATGCCACACACCACATACAGTGAAATCTATACATGCAAAACACCACATACAGTGAAATCTGTACATGCCACACACCACATACAGTGAAATCTGTACATGCCAAACACCACATACAGTGAAATCTGTGCATGCCACACACCACATACAGTGAAATCTGTACATGCCACACACCACATACAGTGAAATCTGTACATGCCACACACCACATACAGTGAAATCTGTACATGCCACACACCACATACAGTGAAATCTGTACATGCCACACACCGCATACAGTGAAATCTGTACATGCCACACACCACATACAGTGAAATCTGTACATGCCAAACACCACATACAGTGAAATCTGTGCATGCCACACACCACATACAGTGAAATCTGTACATGCCACACACCACATACAGTAAGATCTGTACATGCCACACACCACATACAGTGAAATCTGTACATGCCACACACAACATACAGTGAAATCTGTACATGCCACACACCACATACAGTGAAATCTGTACATGCCAAACACCACATACAGTGAAATCTGTACATGCCACACACCACATGTAGTGAAATGTGTACATGACACACACCACATACAGTGAAATCTGTTCATGCCACCCACCACATACAGTGAAATCTGTACATGCCACACACCGCATACAGTGAAATCTGTACATGCCACACACCACATACAGTGAAATCTGTAAATGACACACACCACATACAGTGAAATCTGTACATGCCACACACCACATACAGATATTCGTGATACACTCAAATACTGTTCTCTCACACACCCGTCCTGTTCCTTAGGTTGATCAGACTAAGACGAAGGTGGACAGTTCGAACCAGGACACAGAGTCAGTTATCTACGATAGTAATGACTCCAGCACCCTTGACAAGTTAGTAAGCAATGAGATATAGTATCGTATTGTAGTTAACCTTCAGGAACTCGAGATCGTCGCAAGATGGACCAATCAGCGCGCGAGTTTTAGGTCAACTCGTGCGATGATTGGTCAATGTCTAATGGACCTGTGGATAAACTAATTTTAAATCATTTCCTTTTTATAGTTATGAGAAGTGAATCAAAGCATATTCTATACATATTTCAGTGGTAACAAAGGCAGTCTGGTGTCTCTCAACACAGTGAAATACCTCCCCAACTCTCCTTCAGATTCTAGCTATGAGGTTTGTTGGTCTGTCCGTCAATAAAATCTTGTATTTCCCCATATTTTCACATTTATTCCATATTGTATTCAGGTGTGCGTGTTCTACATTGTGTTCTACAAGTGATATGTTACGGGGGCTACTGCCATTTTGTGTCAAATTTAAAGTTCAATATTTGAGATTGATATTTCCTACCATGTTGACTCTGATTCTACTACGACAATCTCTCACTGTAATTGCTGTTGTTCCCCGTTCTCAACACTTCAACATACACACTGAGTTGAAACGTGACTCCTGCTGACTATCTGTCTATCTGTCTACTGGGCTAGATCTATGAATTCTTTTAAATTGACATTTTTTGAACTATTTTATGAACTTCTACTTCCATGAGTCATGATATATTCGCACAACCACGATGATTTCTCTCCGAAGTTATTGCGCTGCAAACGTTATCTGTAATCTAACGTACGAATCGTGTTTTCTGTGTTTTGTAGGCTATACGGTGGCTTGTGCCACAGTATCAATTAGCGCTCAGAAAGTGTGGAAATACAGGAAGTGTTCGCGTTGCTATGATTGGTTGCCAAATTGATTTAATGATTTGTAACTCATTGGTCATAAATCATTATCGGTGGGAAAATTAATGCCTCACAGGAAGTCATGAAACATCTTATCGGAATGTGATAACCGTTATTCTCATATTTTAATGGAGTTATGGATATGCTTTTAAAGCTGCATATAAAATATCAATAATGTTTGTGCTGCCGAACGTAAAATCCAAATTAAGTGACGACTTGACAAGAAGCTAGATAAAAAGGGTGATTGATCGTGTCGTTGCTATAGAGATTTAATTGGGCGATTGCACATATAGACTTGTGGTTTGTGTTATAATGAGAGTGTTTTCTGTTTCAATGGAACGTCAACTAATAGTTTGAGTTTTGGTCTTTCAAACTTTGATCATTTGACTGTATGGTTTCTAAATACTGAGCAGGAGTATGATAAACAGTTTTTGTGATAAGAAATCAGAGTGCGCGGCGTGACTATGCCAAATGTAACTCGCGTGACTAGCATAATAATATACATAATTTAAAAATTTACTCTAAAATGGTCATATTCATAGCTGCCGAACTACCCTCCTTTTGGGAGGGCGCCCTCCCATGCCCTCCATTTGCCCTCCTTTCGGACCATGCCCACCTTTTTGGAGGGCAAATCTGAAAATTTACCATTAATTCTGATAATTTACTCACAATTCTGAAAATTTACCTAATAAGCAGTAAGCACTATCTTTAAGCACTATCTCGGATCAATTTTGAAAATTTACCTATCAAGCACTATCCCGAATCAATTTTGAAAATTTGCCTACTTGACATCCTTAATAAAATTTATCTATAATCCACCAAAAATCTCAAAATTTACCTAAATATCTGAAAATTTACCTAAAAATGTGAAAATTTACCTATTAAGCACTATCTCGGATTGCTTTTTTCAGATGGCGTCCCAAAAACAAAAAAAAGAAAAAAAGTCGTCACATAAATTCCGAAAATATACCAACGAAATTTGCCCTCCCTTCAACGGTATTTCCCCTCCAAAATGGGGAAAAAAGTGCCCTCCCAAAGAATTTTCAAGAGTCGGCAGCTATGAGTCATATTTTCTTCTTTTCGCTTGATTTTTCGTAGGTAATACTTCACTTGTGAATTTGGTTAAGAGATGATCTGGCATGCTTTGATGTCCCAAATTAGTGCAACTTAAATAATCCCTTTAGGGATCGTTCGCGTACTACGTAATCAATTTTTGGCCGATTTTACCCCCCCCCTCCCCTCGTGATCATTAATCAAGTTTACAGTAGTTGTATTTGATTTCGTAATAATATGTGAACGATCCCTTATGGCAGACATGTAGATAACAAACATATTTTTTGGGATAAATGATTTTAAGCCATGATATACGGACTGCTGTGCGTCCTTTATGCTTTTATCATGAAGCAATCCAAGACAAATTTCATCGATTTGAATTACCTTTAAATCATACATAATTTGATACCTTAAGATTAAGATAACCTTTAAAAATTGAATCTCTTTGAAGGCCTCCCCTGCTTCATTGAAATGCTTCCACCTACTCACCACTTCCCTAAACACCAGTTTAATGTATTAGAGTATTAGGTACTTAGGTAATAGACTAATAGGTAGATATATTCAAATAACTAGTGTCTCTTGCATTACCTAATGCACCCTCACTTCCCTGATATGCTGCTTCATTCTTCTATAACTAGGCAAATCTATCGTGACAGATTACAGCCGAGATTAATAAGATTAAGATTCCTACATTTAGAATTCAGATTATCGTTATCGGTCGTTATTAACCAGCCATTAGTTCTAGTATGTTGTGCGTGGGCTGAATTTTGATAATTCAACTGGTTATTGAGTTATGTTCACTGTTCTGTATCCTCCATTTCTTCCTTTTCTACATTGACCACAGTCACAATGTATAAGTGAGTTTGATCTCAATTTCTGGCATTTAGTACTTTTTCTTACACGTACATATAGCGTGCGTGTGGACTGTGGACTTCCTATAAAGCATTAATTTGAAAGGAACCACTGACTACTAAGTATTGGTTTACGTTGCTTAAACGTAATGGTGCGTATTATGAAACGAAACATTAAGGTAGTACCTAATGCCATAGCAATCGTCTTTATAAGGTTAAATTCTAGCTTTCAATGTCGGTTTCAGAATGTAATACTGTTGTAGAGAAACACTGAAAATTACGGAATCCTCTGCTTCAGCTAAAATTGCCCCATAAAATTCAAACAGGTAGACTTGACGTAAGATTTGGAATACTCTCGCTAAGTATGCATTTCTTTGTGGAAATTATATGCACCGGTAAGTGTCTGCTTCTACAGACTTACAGAGAATTCTTGCATAACTTCAATAAACGAAATACGGTTATGTTGTCGAGTAGTTTTCCTGTCCCAATTCCCTAACGAAATTATGCCTTAATGATAAATCTACTGGGAAATGTCTTCATCGACATGCCTAATGCTCTTGTAAAGCAATAGATAAGTAGTCGAAAAGTCTAAAGCTGACATTAATTTTAAACAATCTTATCACGCCCGTTGATTGGATTCCAATCAAAACTGTAAATTGGATTCCGGTTACAACCGTTGCTGGACGACCGTTGTTGTGACTTGCAATTTATTTTTGGGCACTTACTAAATCAATATTTATTAGTTATAAGTGGATTGTCAGATATTTTATGCATACCAAGTAAATAGTAAATGTGGTTGTCCGGACTTTCTCCATTTAACAGCATTGCAGAGATTTGACTTGAACCAAATCATACAGTGATGTACGTTTCTATGCGGAGGACCCAATGGACACCCTGGTCAGAATTCAGGAAATCATCTGACATACTTGGACATGGAGAAAAGACTTAGTGTACTGTATAGCTGTATGATGATTCGGTTCTAGTTAACTCTCTGCAGTGCAGTCACATGAGAAAAAGTAGGTTTAAGTCGTAGTTTGGGTGTATGTTTACGGCCATTTATGGTCCAAAAGGCCATTTCCGTTCATCTTTGCGAATATGATGTTCATTGTGTAGGTATTCTATTTTCGCTCGAGTGAATTTTTGAATATAGAATGCCGAATCTTTCGACTGTGCAAGTTGCCGTATACGGCCATCACCTCGACATGTTACCGCTTAATATAGCAATTAAATTGCTGCAATATCGAAAATATTGACTTCAAACTAAACCATATCACTTAACAATATGTTAATATGTGATTTCGGATAAATATGCCACAAAAGCTTCCTCAATTCGCGACGATTTTTAAGTTTCAATGCATGTCTAGTCTGAGGACATTCATTCTGATTTAGGATTAAGTTGATATGATTATGACCCCCTTCATGTATTTTCTATTTAACCATTTGCTCTTTATTTCACCCCATTTGCTCTTTATTTTAGCACTAACCATCTATCGTCGCCACTCGCCTCCCTATCTGGAGTTATTTTTGATTCCAAGATTTTACTATTTTAACCGCTCGGGCAACTATTAAATGGGCTCATGATAAATAAAAGGTAGGTAGGTAGGTAGGTAAAATGCGCTTCCGCAGAGGCGCTGTGCCATACGACATGGCCCCTCATAGTCTGAGAGGCAACGGTCGCGGTTTGGCTGATATGTTACAACTAATACTCTATATAGTAGAGGACAGATATCTATACAGTATTGTTCGCTTATCTATATCAATTGGGTTATAGACCCCAATGGCCCCAGCTCAAGCAGTTATCTGTCTGTTCAACTTGAGCCGAATACATACAGTTTGCTTCTTTTTGAGGCGATACAACCAAATCTTCTCCTCCCATTCTTCTTTATTTCTAGGACAAGTAATGGGAAAGAATGTCCTGTGTCATGTTCCTCATTATTGGGCGAACAGAGTGAATAACCCTTTTTTGGCTTGTTTCTATTTCTTGGTTTGTTTTTTGTGTATTCCTGCAGGTAAAGCTCCTGTCCTCAATATCGAAAATATTGACTTCAAACTAAACCATATCACTTAACAATATGTTAATATGTGATTTCGGATAAATATGCCACAAAAGCTTCCTCAATTCGCGACGATTTTTAAGTTTCAATGCATGTCTAGTCTGAGGGACATTTATTCTGATTTAGGATTAAGTTGATATGATTATGACCCCTTCATGTATTTTCTATTTAACCATTTGCTCTTTATTTCACCCCATTTGCTCTTTATTTTAGCACTAACCATCTATCGTCGCCACTCGCCTCCTATCTGGAGTTATTTTGATTCCAAAATTTTACTATTTTAACCGCTCGGCAACTATTAAATGGGCTCATGATAAATAAAGGAATCATTTATCCTTAACTTAATGAAATTGGAGCAGTACTTAAAATTCTCTTGTGCGGTGAATGGATCGTTATTAGTGCCATATTCGGGCTTGATATCAATTAATCTCACTCTAGAGTCGTTGTGTGGGGCCGAGCGTTCGTCGTTTGCAGGAACGCGCGAACTCCTAATTCTTTCAATTCTTTGCAGCCGCGCGAACGTACGAACTTTTTATTATATACGTTACGTCGCTTTGCGATTGGTGGATTTGCTACATTTTCTGCCGCGTTGCAGAATTTTCTCAACGGGCACCCTCCGATTGCATCCACGTCACCACTCACCAAATGATGTTTCCGCAAAATTGGAACAAATTGGGTACAAAAATGATGACATATATCTGAGCGAAAAAAAGCCAAGCCATCGTTCCATTTTAAGATTTGTAGACACTTTGTACCCATTCTGTTCCAATTTACGGTATGTCAACATCTTGTACCCATTTCGTTCCAACTTTTAGTATGTCATCACTTCGTACCCATTTTGTTCCAATCTACAGTATGTCATCACTTTGTACCCATTTTGTTCCAATTCACGATATGTCATCGTTTTGTACCTATTTTGTTCCAACTTTTAGTATGCCATCACTTTGTACCAATTTTGATCCAATCTACAGTATGTCATCACATTGTACCCATTCTGTTCCAATTTACGATGTGTCATCATTTTGTACCCATTTTGTTCCATATCAAAGTATGTCATCACTTTGTACCCATTTTGTTCCAATTTTGTTCCAAATGCGCGAAAACATTGACTCCAACTCACTGCATACCGGTCCATCAGAGTAACCAATCATCAAGCATTTCGATCAGACTCGTATTGGTTTAATCTGATAGCCAGTCACAGATCAATCATTATCAGTAAAAGCTTTGGATTCAGTACTCTTTCCCTTCCGGCTTCCGCTATTGAAATTTCTCATTATTTGCTAAGTATTCAACGTACAACGTAAGTAATGTAAAATTTCAAATCCCGCGGGAATGGGGATTTTATTCCCTAAAAGAAACAATTGCTGTGCCAAAATACCAAAAGTGAACATATCATGGCCTCCGATTTCCAAAATTTCTAAAAGCGATTTGTTTATTTACTGTCATTTTTCCAAATTTCTCTGCTTTCACTGAAAGCCGAGTAAAGCCTAAGAGAGGCTCTCACAGCTGCTTTCAGTGCTTCTTTTAGACAAAACTTATTTCTATGGAGCTTCTTTTAGACTTAATTTATTTTTATGGTCACGGCACACAATATAGCAATATAGAGAGGCATTTAATACTGAAGACATTTTGGTCATTGAATGAAATTATTTCGAATATTACTTGAAATAAGACTTTTGAATAAAATAAACGGATTTTCATCTGATGAAAATCCGTGATGAAAATTATCACAACCTACGTAGCAGTTAAAAGCAATAGTCAATACCAACTCAATTAGTTATCCAGCTTTACAAGTATTTGAGACAATTAAAAACCTGATATAAATTTTTCGCTCGTCTGATTTTACAGCTACCCAACCGAGTGCTGAAGAACAGTGGTCACTGGTCATCTCTGCTAGCAAACCAGTTTCTTAGACAGTAAACTTTTATCATCATATTTATCTATGACTCTGGAAAGACTACTATCACCTATGTTCTAGCAGCAATACTGTCATCTTGATATGATTTGTGCTCCAGATACATTTTATCTTATGAATGACGTCATTTACTTATAAATGTCGTCATCCGGTCTAATATCATGTTCATTTCACCGCATATCCATTGTATCGCCACCACTAAACCGCATACTCACAATAAATCGAATAGTTGTCCACGGAAAAGAGCTGGTGGACCGCTGTCATCAATTCACCGCTCCAAATGCTGACAATGGCGTGTCCCAGGAGCGCCTATCGTCTATCCGTGATGGACCTAGACTACAGTTGCAGGGGGGAGGTGAATGCCTCTAATTTCACGCTACAAAGCACCACTCTCCAACTCTCTCTCTCTCTCTCTCTCTCTCTCTCTCTCTCTCTCTCTCTCTCTCTCTCTCTCTCTCTCTCTCTCTCTCTCTCTCTCTCTACATTATTTTCCGTAGGAAAATCATGAGGCCGATAGGAAAATAATGAATGATTGATGGGAAAATGAAGAGGACTCATTATTTTCCGTACGGAAAATAATGAGCGTCACTTCGAATCTGAAATAAGATCAATCACTTAGTTTCAAGATTAACCTTCATTTTGTATGATATTGTCTGTCGCTAATACAATTGTGGGGCGTAGGGCGTGAGTAGGGCGTGTGTAAGGCGTGAGTTCCCGGAATATTCCCCTCTTATTTGCGAAGTATAATCCTCCCAATAGAAATAAGCCTGAGCGCCTTACGAAAATGCCACTGTTTCACTGTATGTACAATGTACATTGTGCATTAACCACGCCGATAAACGGAAACTTTCTGTCAGTTTTTAATTTTGACTGCATATAATTCTTACTTAAAAGTTAAAATCAATTACTTATATTAAGCCCACCAAGCAATAATAAAGATACATCGTCTTGATGGGTATGTGTAAATCTTAAAGGGGTTGGCAACTACAGAAAAAGTACCATATTTTATTATCTAATTTACCTATAAATACTGTGAAAACAAAATGTGTGAAATCCCCATGTTTCTAAGCCCCTCCAATCGTGAGATATCGCACCTTTATGTTACCGCGCGATTGCGTCACAGTGGCAGTTCACCACAACCCAGCGCTATGATCACTAGGTTTATGCTGTATTTTATTAGTATTTGATAGCATTGAGATGCATATTAGTGCATATTAGACGAGGCATAGCCGAGTTCCATATGAACAATATGCATTGTAATGATGGCCAATACTAATATTAGTAGGTCAGCAGAAAGATAGTAATGCATAAGCATGTATAACATGCATGTGTAAAGTGAGGGAACCTACTATAATTTAGTATATATTATTGCTCCACCATAACAGAGCGTCGAGTTAGTTTGAGGGAGCCCGAGTTGGTATGGGGGAGCCCGAGTTTGTGGGTGAGCCCGAGTTGGTTGAGGTGCACAAATAATCAAATAGTATAGGGGAGCCCAGCTTTGCATGGGTGATGGGGGAGCCCTGGAAGTTAGTAAGGGGGAGCCCAAATTAGTGTGGAGGAGCCTGAATTAGTATGGGGGAGCCCGAATTAGTATGGGGGAGCCTGAATTAGTATGGGGGAGCCTGAATTAGTATGGGGAGCCTGAATTAGTATGGGGGAGCCCGAGTTAGTATGGGGGAGCTCAGGTTAGTATGGGGGAGCCCGAGTTAGTATGGGGGAGCCCGAGTTAGTATGAGGGAGCTCAGGTTAGTATGGGGAGCCCGAGTTAGTATGGGGGAGCTCAGGTTAGTATGGGGGAGCCCGAGTTAGTATTGGGTAGCCCCGGTTGGTAGGGGAGTGCGAGTAAGTGTGGGGGAGCCCAAGCTATGGTGAAGCCCAGGATAAGGCGGAGCCTAGGATAAGGTGGAGCCAGGTATGGTGAAGCCCAAGGTAAGGGCGAGCCTCGTTTGGGCGATCCCATATTTCAGAGTAAGTCCAAAATATCAGTAAGGCCCAGGATAAGGTGGAGCCTCGTATGGTGACGCCTGGCAATGAGGTGAGTCTGGTTAGGGTGACACCGAGTATAGAGGTGAGCCCCGGAAAATCAGGTGAGCCCTAGATTCAGGGGAGTGGTGTTTAGGTGAGCCCGTGATTAGAGGTGATCCCATGTGAAGGGGAAGCCTGGGTACGGGCGTCGCTGTTATGTGTGATTTCAGGAATAGGGGGAACATTAATGCCTCCCTTGTTCCCGGGCTCCCATACTTGCCAACTTGTTCTCCCAACTTGTTCTTTCCTGTATTGTACGGCTTGCTAGATAATTTTCTGACGAGTACACTGTCTTTAAAGCTGGACATGGATCTGTTATATCGCACATGCATTTTGACCCATCATAAATGTCAATTTTTCAAAGCAGGCCTTCAAAAACCTATTCGTCTTGATTAGCGTATTTTCATGGCTAAGAAGAGATGAGCAAATATAAAAGGGGTTTCAGGCACAGTAAGTAATATGTGTACTCAGATCCCCTGGCCACCAGTTATGAATGATATAGATAACGTATGTGTTATGACTGAAGACTGAGAAAACTACGACAAACGGAGATTATCCAAACTTCAAGGAATTAAATAAATAAATAAAAAATCTGGTTAAATCGTAAAGGAAATAGCACCTAAAACACGATACAGCCGTTTTACCAGTAATGTAACGCAGCGCAATAACATGTTACTGCCAGAATCTTCACCTTGTCCATAACGCATTATTGAGTCAGTCCTATTAAGTACCAACAAGTAACAGCTAATTAATACTCTCAGCACACTGCTCTGTACTTCAGACACTCTCCTAGGAACTCTCAGCACGCTGCTCTGTACTTCAGACACTCTCCTAGGAACTCTCAGCACACTGCTCTGTACTTCAGACACTCTCCTAGGAACTCTCAGCACACTGCTCTGTACTTCAGACACACTCCTAGGAACTCTCAGCACACTGCTCTGTAGTTCAGACACTCTCCTAGGAACTCTCAGCACACTGCTCTGTACTACAGTCACTTTCCTAGAAACTCTCAGCACACTGCTCTGTACTTCAGACACTCTCCTAGGAACTCTCAGCACACAGCTCTGTACTTCACACACTCTCCTAGGAACTCTCAGCACACTGCTCTACTCAGACACTCTCCTAGGAACTCTCAGCACACTGCTCTGTGTACTTCAGACACTCTCCTAGGAACTGAACTCTCAGCACACTGCTCTGTACTTCAGACACTCTCCTAGGAACTCTCAGCACACTGCTCTGTACTTCAGACACTCTCCTAGGAACTCTCAGCACACTGCTCTGTACTTCAGACACTCTCCTAGGAACTCTCAGCACACTGCTCTGTACTTCAGACACTCTCCTAGGAACTCTCAGCACACTGCTCTGTACTTCACACACTCTCCTAGGAACTCTCAGCACACTGCTCTGTACTTCAGACACTCTCCTAGGAACTCTCAGCACACTGCTCTGTACTTCACACACTCTTCTAGGAACTCTCAAGTCTCAGCACACTGCTCTGTACTTCACACACTCACCTAGGAACTCTCAGCACACTGCTCTGTACTTCACACACTCTCCTAGGAACTCTCAGCACACTGCTCTGTACTTCAGACACTCTCCTAGGAACTCTCAGCACACTGCTCTGTACTTCAGACACTCTCCTAGGAACTCTCAGCACACTGCTCTGTACTTCAGACACTCTCAGCACACTGCTAGGAACTCTCAGCACACTGCTCTGTACTTCAGACACTCTCCTAGGAACTCTCAGCACACTGCTCTGTACTTCAGACACTCTCCCAGGAACTCTCAGCACACTGCTCTGTACTTCAGACACTCTCCTAGGAACTCTCAGCACACTGCTCTGTACTTCAGACACTCTCCTAGGAACTCTCAGCACACTGCTCTGTACTTCAGACACTCTCCTAGGAACTCTCTCAGCACACTGCTCTGTACTTCAGACAGTCTCCTAGATACTCTCAGCACACTGCTCTGTACTTCAGACACTCTCCTAGGAACTCTCAGCACACTGCTCTGTACTTCAGACACTCTCCTAGGAACTCTCAGCACACTGCTCTGTCAGACTTCCAGACACTCACCTAGGAACTCTCAGGAACACTGCTCTGTACTTCAGACACTCTCCTAGGAACTCTCAGCACACTGCTCTGTACTTCAGACACTCTCCCTCAGCACACTGCTCTGTACTTCAGACACTCCTCCTAGGAACTCTCAGCACACTGCTCTGTACTTCAGACACTCACCTAGGAACTCTCAGCACACTGCTCTGTACTTCAGACACTCTCCTAGGAACTCTCAGCACACTGCTCTGCTCAGACACTAGGAACTCTCAGCACACTGCTCTGTACTTCAGACACTCTCCTAGGAACTCTCAGCACACTGCTCTGTACTTCAGACACTCTCCTAGGAACTCTCAGCACACTGCTCTGTACTTCAGACACTCTCCTAGGAACTCTCAGCACACTGCTCTGTACTTCAGACACTCTCCTAGGAACTCTCAGCACACTGCTCTGTACTTCAGACACTCTCCTAGGAACTCTCAGCACACTGCTCAGACACTCTCTAGGAACTCTCAGCACACTGCTCTGTACTTCAGACACTCTCCTAGGAACTCTCAGCACACTGCTCTGTACTTCAGACACTCTCCTAGGAACTCTCAGCACACTGCTCTGTACTTCAGACACTCTCCTAGGAACTCTCAGCACACTGCTCTGTACTTCAGACACTCTCCTAGGAACTCTCAGCACACTGCTCTGTACTTCAGACACTCTCCTAGGAACTCTCAGCACACTGCTCTGTACTTCAGACACTCCTAGGAACTCTCAGCACATTGCTCTGTACTTCAGACACTCTCCTAGGAACTCTCAGCACACTGCTCTGTACTTCAGACACTCACCTAGGAACTCTCAGCACACTGCTCTGTACTTCAGACACTCTCCTAGGAACTCTCAGCACACTGCTCTGTACTTCAGACACTCACCTAGGAACTCTCAGCACACTGCTCTGTACTTCAGACACTCAGGAACTCCAGCACACTGCTCTGTACTTCAGACACTCTCCTAGGAACTCTCAGCACACTGCTCTGTACTTCAGACACTCTCCTAGGAACTCTCAGCACACTGCTCTGTACTTCAGACACTCTCCTAGGAACTCTCAGCACACTGCTCTGTACTTCAGACACTCTCCTAGGAACTCTCAGCACACTGCTCTGTACTTCAGACACTCTCCTAGGAACTCTCAGCACACTGCTCTGTACTTCAGACACTCTCCTAGGAACTCTCAGCACACTGCTCTGTACTTCAGACACTCTCCTAGGAACTCTCAGCACTCAGACTCTCCCAGGAACTCAGACACTCTGCTCTGTACTTCAGACACTCTCCTAGGAACTCTCAGCACACTGCTCTGTACTTCAGACACTCTCCTAGGAACTCTCAGCACACTGCTCTGTACTTCAGACACTCTCCTAGGAACTCTCAGCACACTGCTCTGTACTTCAGACACTCTCCTAGGAACTCTCAGCACACTGCTCTGTACTTCAGACACTCTCCTAGGAACTCTCAGCACACTGCTCTGTACTTCAGACACTCTCCTAGGAACTCAGCACACTGCTCTGGTACTTCAGACACTCTCCTAGGAACTCTCAGCACACTGCTCTGTGCTCAGACACTCTAGGAACTCTCAGCACACTGCTCTGTACTTCAGACACTCTCCTAGGAACTCTCAGCACACTGCTCTGTACTTCAGACACTCTCCTAGGAACTCTCAGCACACTCTCTTCAGACACACCTAGGCTCAGACACTCTCCTAGGAACTCTCAGCACACTGCTCTGTACTTCAGACACTCTCCTAGGAACTCTCAGCACACTGCTCTGTACTTCAGACACTCTCCTAGGAACTCTCAGCACACTGCTCTGTACTTCAGACACTCTCCTAGGAACTCTCAGCACACTGCTCTGTACTTCAGACACTCTCCTAGGAACTCTCTCAGCACACTGCTCTGTAGGAACTCTCAGCACACTCTCTCCTAGGAACTCTCAGCACACTGCTCTGTACTTCAGACACTCTCCTAGGAACTCTCAGCACACTGCTCTGTACTTCAGACACTCTCCTAGGAACTCTCAGCACACTGCTCTGTACTTCAGACACTCTCCTAGGAACTCTCAGCACACTGCTCTGTACTTCAGACACTCTCCTAGGAACTCTCAGCACACTGCTCTGTACTTCAGACACTCTCCTAGGAACTCTCAGCACACTGCTCTTCAGACACTTCTAGGAACTCTCCTCAGCACAACTCTCTGTACTTCAGACACTCTCCTAGGAACTCTCAGCACACTGCTCTGTACTCAGACACTCTTCAGAACTCTCATGTACTGCTCTGTACTTCAGACACTCTCCTAGGAACTCTCAGCACAACAGCACACTGCTCTGTACTTCAGACACTCTCCTAGGAACTCTCAGCACACTGCTCTGTACTTCAGACACTCCTAGGAACTCTCAGCACACTGCTCTGTACTTCAGACACTCTCCTAGGAACTCTCAGCACACTGCTCTGTACTTCAGACACTCTCCTAGGAACTCTCCTAGGAACTCTCAGCACACTGCTCTGTACTTCAGACACTCTCCTAGGAACTCTCAGCACACTGCTCTGTAGTGCCTACACTCTCCTAGGAACTCTCAGCACACTGCTCTGTACTTCAGACACTCTCCTAGGAACTCTCAGCACACTGCTCTGTACTTCAGACACTCTCCTAGGAACTCTCAGCACACTGCTCTGTACTTCAGACACTCTCCTAGGAACTCTCAGCACACTGCTCTGTACTTCAGACACTCTCCTAGGAACTCTCAGCACACTGCTCTGTACTTCAGACACTCTCCTAGGAACTCTCAGCACACTGCTCTGTACTTCAGACACTCTCCTAGGAACTCTCAGCACACTGCTCTGTACTTCAGACACTCTCCTAGGAACTCTCAGCACACTGCTCTGTACTTCAGACACTCTCCTAGGAACTCTCAGCACACTGCTCTGTACTTCAGACACTCTCCTAGGAACTCTCAGCACACTGCTCTGTACTTCAGACACTCTCCTAGGAACTCTCAGCACACTGCTCTGTACTTCAGACACTCTCCTAGGAACTCTCAGCACACTGCTCTGTACTTCAGACACTCTCCTAGGAACTCTCAGCACACTGCTCTGTACTTCAGACACTCTCCTAGGAACTCTCAGCACACTGCTCTGTACTTCAGACACTCTCCTAGGAACTCTCAGCACACTGCTCTGTACTTCAGACACTCCTAGGAACTCTCAGCACACTGCTCTGTACTTCAGACACTCTCCTAGGAACTCTCAGCACACTGCTCTGTACTTCAGACACTCTCCTAGGAACTCTCAGCACACTGCTCTGTACTTCAGACACTCACCTAGGAACTCTCAGCACACTCCTTTGTACTTCAGAGACTCCTAGGAACTCTCAGTATACTGCTCTGTACTTCAGACACTCTCCTAGGAACTCTCAGCACACTGCTCTGTACCTCAGACACTCCCCTAGGATCTCTCAATTCTCTTAGCACACTGCTCTGTACTTGGGACACTCTCCTAGGAACTCTCAGCACACTGCTCTGTACTTCAGACACTCTCCTAGGAACTCTCAGCACACTGCTCTGTACTTCAGACACTCTCCTAGGAACTCTCAGCACACTGCTCTGTACTTCAGACACTCTCCTAGGAACTCTCAGCACACTGCTCTGTACTTCAGACACTCTCCTAGGAACTCTCAGCACACTGCTCTGTACTTCAGACACTCTCCTAGGAACTCTCAGCACACTGCTCTGTACTTCAGACACTCTCCTAGGAACTCTCAGCACACTGCTCTGTACTTCAGACACTCTCCTAGGAACTCTCAGCACACTGCTCTGTACTTCAGACACTCTCCTAGGAACTCTCAGCACACTGCTCTGTACTTCAGACACTCTCCTAGGAACTCTCAGCACACTGCTCTGTACTTCAGACACTCTCCTAGGAACTCTCAGCACACTGCTCTGTACTTCAGACACTCTCCTAGGAACTCTCAGCACACTGCTCTGTACTTCAGACACTCTCCTAGGAACTCTCAGCACACTGCTCTGTACTTCAGCACACTCCTTCACCTAGGAACTCTCAGCACACTGCTCTGTACTCTCAGCACAGACACTCTAGGAACTCTCAGCACACTGCTCTGTACTTCAGACACTCTCCTAGGAACTCTCAGCACACTGCTCTGTACTTCAGACACTCTCCTAGGAACTCTCAGCACACTGCTCTGTACTTCAGACACTCTCCTAGGAACTCTCAGCACACTGCTCTGTACTCAGACACTCTCCTAGGAACTCTCAGCACACTGCTCTGTACTTCAGACACTCTCCTAGGAACTCTCAGCACACTGCTCTGTACTTCAGACACTCTCCTAGGAACTCTCAGCACACTGCTCTGTACTTCAGACACTCTCCTAAGAACTCTCAGCACACTGCTCTGTACTTCAGACACTCTCCTAGGAACTCTCAGCACACTGCTCTGTACTTCAAACTTTCAGACACTCTCCTAGGAACTCTCAGCACACTGCTCTGTACTTTAGACACTCTCCTAGGAACTCTCAGCACACTGCTCTGTACTTCAGACACTATCCTAGGAACTCTCAGCACACTGCTCTGTACTTCAGACACTCTCCTAGGAACTCTCAGCACACTGCTCTGTACTTCAGACACTCTCCTAGGAACTCTCAGCACACTGCTCTGTACTTCAGACACTCTCCTAGGAACTCTCAGCACACTGCTCTGTACTTCAGACACTCTCCTAGGAACTCTCAGCACACTGCTCTGTACTTCAGACACTCTCCTAGGAACTCTCAGCACACTGCTCTGTACTTCAGACACTCTCCTAGGAACTCTCAGCACACTGCTCTGTAGTTCCTACACTCTCCTAGGAACTCTCAGCATGAACCTACTTCTGTAGCAATTCTCGACACCCAGTTTAAGTCACGTTACATTCCATTGGCGTAACTTTATATCTAATTATCTAATAAATCTTATTTCAGGACCATTCTCGTGGAAAGCGAACATTGTCAGAACTGATTATCCTATCTATAGGGTTACCATACCAAGACCGATTGTGGCATGCTTATTCCAATTGTAGAATTGTACATGGGTCATCTGTAATGCATGATTGGGATGTTTACATATTGCGTCTTGTCTTAAATCTGAAATCATTTTGAAGGCATCTGCTGATGACCGATTTTTCTAAAAATATTGCAGTTTTTCGCTTCCAAATTCCCTCTTTGGTACTTCCAGGCTCATGAGTCATTAATGAGTACCTAATTAAGAAACTCGATTTGTCACAAAATAATATTGCACCTGAGGAATTGCTGTGTATCTACCAATCGGCTATCTTATTTATACATAAGTACATAGATACATCTTACACTAATATCAATTATCAACGTACACATACAGTACCTACAAAATGCTGGGAAGCGGAAAAAGAAGAGTAGAGAGACAGTGTGCGTAATTGAAATGTTATACCAAGTCACTAATCAATCACCACAAACTCGCGGTTGATTTGATGTCCTTATCATAGTTCATTGTGAGTTATTGATTACGTATTAATCGCCTACTTTTGCTTGTGATGTTCCCTCCGAGAATCTTCATATCATATCAACGTTGCCAAGGCAACGTTCACTCCGCAAACGACAATCTTGGTAGCACATCAGTCCTCAGTGCCGCGTAGCATGATGCCAAGGCGCAAGCCCTGTACCATTCCACGGTACTAATTTTTAGTACAACTTTAAATATCAAAAAAACTGTCTAGCTGTCTTATTAACATAAAACTGATATTGAAATTTAATTGGTTACTCAGCTATCTTGAAGCACCGTGATGCTTACATTAACATGAAAACCCCTCGTATGGAAATACGTGCTTAAAACTAGCTTTGCTATCTACCAACTACAAAAAAGAAAGGAATTTCACCTTATTACGTTTTACCAACTTTGATTGTCATGAGAAGTCAAATTGAGTCAACTGGCGGTCAAGAGCCGCGCACTGGGCGAAAAAAATCAGTTTTTGCACTTTAAAAGTATGACTCTGGCCCGTTTTCAAACCAAATATGCGTATCAATTAACATCCAATTAATAATTTGGCATTTTTCGAGGTTTTTGGTCGATTTTTGGGTTTTTAACAAAATTTTTTATTTCTGGTAGCTCCGCGGCAAGCCAGGGTACTTCACGTAGGGTTGAGGTGCACCTTCCACCGCGTTTCAAAAAAATTTTACTCCAGTGTGTAAAATTGGTACCATCTTATTCCGCACGTTTGGGCGATCACTTCTTTCAATAAAGAGACATTTTCTCTCCTTATGAGTGGGCGTGGTCAGCGCCGATGGTTTGTGGTGATTCGCGCGTGCGCCCATAGGAAAATAATGAGAAGAGAGAAGTGTGTCAAATTACACTATGATTTATTGATAAACTGCTATTTCACAATAGAGCTGAACAACAACGGAAAATCAAGAGAAGAGAGACAGCCTCCGTATAATTGGAATATTAAACCTAATCAATGACCACATCGCAAGATAAATAAGTTGTTGATTTGACGTCATTTTATATGTTAATTTTGGAAATTTACGGCGTTGAACTATCTAATTTTGAGTTCGGATCTACTTCCTAAGAATATCAGATATAAATTCTGTTGCCATGGCACCCGCTCACTCCGCAAACACTCTCATTCCGATTCTACTCTGAGTCTGACACAATATGGAACAAAAATACGTACACATAGCGTGATCAAATAGGATATTGATGAGAAACATTACTGTATCGGAACCATATTTGGTATTGTATTCCATTCAAGCATGGCTTTTAGGGCCTTCATACATATGCCATATTGATATTGTCATTTACATGAAACGTTTACTAATTTTGATTGCCTATTTGGAAATTGGGTCCGGCAGCGTTGTTGGGCTCAAGTGGAAACTGAGCTCAAAAATTAAGTCACTTTAAATTCATGATCCAGGTTTCACGTTCCAACATAGTGAAATGCAAAATTTTTGCTTGTGTTACGTTTATTCCGAAAAAATCACTCACCTGATGGCTAAGAGTAGAAAAGCCGCGCACTTGAGCCGCGCACTGGATTTGAAACTCATTTTTTCAATTAAAAAGTACGTCTCTGACCCGTTTTCAAACCAAATATGCGTTTTAATAACCTTCCAAGTAATAATTTAGCATTTTCCGAGGTTTTTGGTCGATTTTTGCGTTTTTAACAAAAAATTTATTTCTGGTCGCTCCGCGGCAAGCCAGGGTACTTCACGTAGGGTTGAGGTGCACCTTCCACCGCGTTTCAAAAAAAATTTTACTCCAGTGTGTAAAATTGGTACCATCTTATTCCGCACGTTTGGGCGATCACTTCTTTCAATAAAGAGACATTTTCTCTCCTTATGAGTGGGCGTGGTCAGCGCCGATGGTTTGTGGTGATTTGCGCGTGCGCCCATAGGAAAATAATGAGAAGAGAGAAGCGAGTCAAATTACACTATGATAGTGCTTTATTCCGTTCTTATGGTGGAGCTTTTTAGAGCAGCTATTTAACGATTAAAATAACCAATGTTTAATCATTTAACCACCTTGAACAACATAAGAACCACTATTGAGTACGTCTTGCTATTTTGAATTTATAGAATTGACTCTGAAAACCGTATTTCACCAATTTGAACATGAAACTGCAACGGTTCCATGGGATGATTAAGTGTCATAACGGAAAAAGAAGAGTAGAGAGATGGTCTATGTAATCCAACACCTTGCATTCCTATGACAGTATGTTTTGACACGTGATCAATGTTTGTAAACATAGGGATAGGAAAATAAACAGGAAAATAATGTAGAAAGATCTCTCTCTCTACGTATGCCAAACAAATTTATCTTTCATCATTTCAACATCTCACTGTATGATATTGCGCTGACCGCTGTGATTTTATCAAAGAGAGTAAAGGAAAGGGCACGAGTTTGACTTGTAATGATAAATTCAAGTTCTCGCGTCGCGTAGTGTATCGATGGTTTGAACTGTAAAAATTGATGCAGATGATAATTGGAATGCTAATGCGTTCGGGATTGTTTATAATTCTCATTCTTGACATTTTAGACAAACATTTGCAAAGATAATATCCTGTCATGTCGATTTTGAAGTCCTAGCAAAATTGAAAGAAAGAGTGAATCGTCAGAATAAAATTTCTGAAAACCTCATGTTTTTGGATTGGCGATGAATATCTCATACCTACACCTAGCTTCCCTATACTTATAGTCAACCATGTGGGTCCCAATGGAACTTTCTGTGGAATTGAGAGTGGAACTGAGAGGTCAGTTGATATTACACGAGGAATAAATCTCATGCCTGCAGGGAAACATGAAGGGATCTGGTAGCTCTTATAATTCTGCCAGCAATCATTGCAGCAGCTTGACATTGTGTCGCTTGTCGAGACTCTCCTATAATTAGGAGCAGCAGTAGAGTGTTTGACAGGACTCAGAGCTTCCTGCTTCCCATGCTGGAAATGAGAGCTAGCCGTCATAATGTCATAATGATAATATGGCTATTATCAAGTCCTTAAATCTGACGTCTAGCTTCACTTCCTTGTAACTGAGTTGTCTTATGTTTGAAATATATGAATAATTTTATTAGAAATACAGATCGTACATTAAGATGTTGCACAGAGCAGTCTATATCTGGTAGTAAATATGACTTCATTCTTCACACTGTCAACCTGTCTTACGCGAAGATACTAAAATAGACATTGTCTATCAAATACCTATTGACACGTCTCTTCACTTGCCAATAGACATGTTCTATGATCGACAGGTGTGGTTAGGAAGTCGTTATCCCATTTCGTGCCTGATTGTTACATATAGAATATCTCCGAATTATCGTTAGTGCTTATTGAGGACTTTGTAGGGGTTTATTTTTAATGAATCAATGTTTTAGTCAACTTATAGGCATTCCGCTTTCAATAAGTTTAATCTAAACAGTAAAACGGTATCTTGCTGTTTCAATGTGCCGCTGGTAACATTTTTCAGTGGTTATAAGAAAGTCGCTTTGAAATCTTAGTGCAAAGTTTTCTTGAAGGAACCGTCAAAAACTTGTTGCTGATTTTTGTTACAAGTACCCGATGTCCGTGTCGGACAGATGACCGCATTTTAACCCCCGCGGCTACATTGTTCTTCGAGCCACACACACATATATGTATCCTTTTCCCCCTACCATTTGAGATTTGTCAGATTGCTGGTGGAGGTGGTGGGTGGCGCCGGTTTTGTTCCCCATAATGTGTTAGGATGTCGAGCTCGCTGCTGCTGACAGATGGCAATTATTGCATGACCGCGATGTGTGTTATACTGCATGATGTCTCAACTCAAAGTATATATGTAATATGTTATCAGCTCTCGCTGCTGGCCTCCAACAGAGATAACGGTGGCGTTCTCCTGACATATCATATGTAATATACGTGTGTTTTTGTTAAATTGCATTGTTATATTAATATTATATCGGTTGGTATTTAATATGTTACGCGGCACTTTCTTTGTTATCAGTGTCGCTGAAATGTTGCTCCGAGAGTCGTGTCTCGCGATTAAACGACAGCACAATATTTAGTCATTCTTTAGCGGACCAAAGTCTGTGTTGCAAGCTGTTTTTCAGTATATTAGAATCATCAGCCGTTAATCAAGATATCTTTTTGTCATAATGTAGCTCATTTCGAACACCATATTAGAACAGCTGATGATTGACTTCTGTTCTCTGTAATTCCTTGACTCTTCTGCTCTCGTTCCTTCTCTCAAAGTGATCTCTTGCGCTTTGAACTGACCAATGACCATTGTAGCAGAGCCAGGAGGTTCTTTCCCAAACAGACTTAAGTTAAAAAATATTGTAGTGTTACTTTGCACGTAACTTTTTTTGAGTCTGTTTTGAATTTTGAATTTTGAGTCTGTTCCGGAAAGGACCCCTGGTCATCATTCCCCAAGTACCGACGAAGAGTCGGGTGACTGCTCGGAAGAGCTGTCTTGTTCTGACGCTCCCTCTCTCATTCTAATTCTCATTATCGAGATCATTTCCTGCTAAGGACTTAAATTGCTGCTGAGAAAGTTACTTAGGTTTTCTAGGAAAGCTGGAAAACACTTTTAATTGTTCCCGAGAAATGTTGTTGTGAGACATTTCTGATTATTTTGGACCTAAGTAAGAAATGGTGGCTAAAATAACCATTCTGCGGAAAATCAAAACTGTCCCCGTAATTCCACAAGCGTATATATAATTTACTAACGAGCCTACGCCTTCGTTATTACTGCAAGAAAATCTTTAAAATATATAACTGAAATACTGCATCAGTGCACAGGAGGATTTAGCAAAGTTACGTGGCTCCTTGTGGTGCTTTAAATAGGAAATGTGTTTCTTGTTATTACTGCTGCTATACGTTAGGAGAGTGGTTTTCAAATTCATAGATTCATGTTTTCTGAGAAAACATGAATCTCTAATTCCTGCGATGGTTGTGGGAAATCTCCCACTTTGTGTTCTGAGTTTTACATGATTTGTAGAGCGTGAATTATGTCTCAGGTGTCTGTAACTCTTTCATTTCTTCGATTTTATTATTTTTATGGACTGATGTCAAGTTTGGTAAAACATCCAAAGTCAGGCTTCAATCTCTTCAGCATCAAAAGTGTGACACGCCTAGTGCACATTCGCGACAAACTATAAACAGCTGTGCTCCAATTTACATCTGGTAACAGTCGATTTTCAGTGCTGGCACTTCGTTAAATATAATATTTTTTGGGAGAAGCTTTTTTTTAAAAACGTACAAAAATTATTTTTATATGAAAATTATTAAGCTTCTCTATCGATCTTTGAAGGTTAGATGATATGGCTGTTATCAAGCTTCTCTATCGATCTTTTAAAGTTAGACGATATGGCGATTCAAATGCGTACTTATGCGAAAGTATGAAATACTGAATGAAATTTCAATCACCTATATATTCTCTCTCTCTCAATAACCTCTCTCAATCCTAAAAGTTAGTTCGCATAACTACAAATTTATAACGTCATCGTAAGATTCCAAGTTGCACTCTACAACACTGGTTACAGTTACACTCTCCTACTTGACTCGGTGCCCAGTGCCCACGTGTCTGTATGTGTATAGGTAAGTAGTTTGTATCCGGACCACGCCCATCTTACAGTGGTCCTCTTGCGGAGTAAGTCTCCTGTAACAGCAGCTTAGAATATATTACCAACTCAACACAGATAGCTGTTTGACTAGCGTTTAAACTGTTAAATAGTCTGACTGTTGACGTATTTCCTTTATCTGGAGATCCCTCCCTCATTCTCTCTCTCACTCTCTCAGACGCCCAATTCCTTCCTTAATACAGCCCTGTAATATTATTACCGTGGTGTCTCGACCTTTTAAGGCGCGGTGTATTACGCCGCGCTTGGGTACTTTTCCAATTCGCGTTGCATTGAAAGTAGGTACCCAGGCGCGGCGTTTATATACGCTGCGCCTTCAAAGGTAGAGACTATTGGGTGACACGCTGCAGCATCTTGCTTGTGAAATTCAGGAAATTCCTTGGTAAAGTGAAAATTAACTGTGATGTGCTTGATTGCCCGACACACCTTTTAGTGGTTCTTCGCTTTGATGACGTCAGACATGTTGACGTCAGAACACCGTGCATTACTGAAAACTCAAGGGCCTCCGAAAACACTGCTCCATTCATAAAACACACGCTTTATTAGGTCTGAGAATGGTTATGTTTTATGAGTGACTTCATCCTGACACGGACCAATGAGATGGCTGGGAATAGATCGCTAACCAATCCGAGCGTCGCGTATCATATAATATTCTTGTCTCTTGAACTGTTCAAAAACACACATTAGGCATAGGTGCTGCCTGCAGAGCAACAGATCTCGTAACGCTAGTTTCATCATTACCGTTTCTTACAAAGTTACAATGGCGGATTGATGGCGTCAAAAAGTCTAAGTCTGTTTTGTGCGATCTATAGCAATAACGCGGTACAGAACTTGTGATTTTCAGTTATTATTACAGTTCACTAGTTCTATTGACCTGCGATGCAATCGGACAATCGTATCGATTGCATTTCAATTAAGCGCTGTATTACTCCCCTCAATAATAACAGAGGTCTCGTTAATGGGACGCTGTTTTAGAGGTGTTGTCGAGGTGCGTGCGATTAGCACCCTAATGCTGATTTTGGCACTATAATTCGCGATGAATGAACTGCCTTTGCTATAATTGCGACGTATGTGATTATACAGCCAAGATTAAGATTGATTTGATTAATTGTGTAGAGTGATTGGGGTGGCTACATTTTCGTAGGGGATAATAATATGTTCCAAATTATGGCTTCAATTTTAATCAACTAATGATGATGATATAGGTGTATTATTACAAAGATGCTCCAATCTGGCCTTTGTTTGATGGTTAATCAGCTTTTTTACCGATCCGCGGACAATGATAGGAAAAATTGTTTAATTTTATCTGGTTCTTGAACAAAAATCATAAACACTCAAGCAATGTTTTTCGGCACAAGTACTGCTGCACATTTCTCCCTTGTGATGATTGGCTGAGCGCTCATCACGCGTGACGCGTGTGTGAGTCGTCTGGTCATTTAGCACGCGACACGTTACAGCCACAAGGGACACAACTTGCTTGAAGATAAGGACATACTCAGGCTGTCTTGCTGCAGCAATGTGCGTATGTTAGTGATAACACTGACATCTTGTTAGGCTGTAAACACAGCTCACCAATCTTTGTGCTAATTTTCAAAGACTTTTTAAGACCTTTGATGAAATATGATGTATTAAAAGACCCCGTATCTTTGATGATAATCCAATAATAAAGCTTTGTAAGAACACCTAGAAATGAAGAATAATATGTTAAAAACACGCTGCAAAGTAGCTCGCGTGCTACACACTAAATATAACCCGTCAGTCTTTTCATGCTTCTATCTCATTTTCCTTCATTACATCAATTACCGTGCGTCAAAACGACTTTTTTCATAATGATTTATACTTTTAATTAATTCATCTTCTTTTTTAAATCCTACTCAGTCTTCTCGTGATTATCCGTTCTGATATTTAGCAGATACCCTGCACATGACGCGCGACCCCAAAGCATGATGACCCACGAATTGTATTTATCATCATTTATCCTAAACCATCCATCCTAGGAATCTAGACATAATAATAGCTAAATTTATAACCTGTTTATCAATGGTATATCGCTCCCTTATATCTTAATATATACTGAGTACCACCCACTATTACAATTGAACACCCATTCAATGGTCTCCAATAGTACCACCCACCACTTTATGCTGCGAATACCACCCACCATATCTTCGCAGTGCCCACCACTAGCTCTACAATGGTACCACGCATCATTTTATTGGAGGGACCACCCTCAGAAAGTAGACCACCCTCTGAAAATAGAAATTATTTTGATCGGTTTCAGCCTATCAGACCTGATGATATATCCTACCTATAACTTCTAGTTCAACCATACAGAGGTGGCGAGACATCAGAAATTTCCACGCTTATGCCATGTTTACTTAATTTTTTCTGATTTAACGGCATAAACACGTACGTTAACGGTGCCGCGTGACTGAGACTTTCAAAGTGAATTTCGATGTCGTGACAGCAGCTAAGCAGCTAGGTTTAAAATATATACACTCGGTCACATCTAAAGTCATCAATTAGTAATCATCAATAATGGAGGACAGGATTTTTAGATTATTACACCATTAAGTTAATTCATGATTATTGACTTTGGAGGTGGGATGAGACTTTTAATCTGTGAAAATTGGTTATGTAAGCGATCCCATATTGTAATATTCTATAGTGCAGTTCCAGCTTTGATTAAACGCCGTGAAATATTTGTCAAAATATATTTGTGCAAATAATTAGTATTCTCGACAGTCCAGATAATGTTTCATGCATGGCAGAGTGGTTTTCTGACGTGTGCGATTTTCCTCTTAGTCATTATCTTGATTAAAATGCTTATAATGTCGTGGTGTGACGCGAGTTGACCGGTTTGTAATCCCTCTCTCTCTCTCAACTGACAATTCACATGTTTTATGAGATAGATTTTGACACCTATATCGGCGATAGTAGTAACACTTAAACACAACATTGTCAACTTATTAGGTAACCAAATAATGTAGTCAATCAGGTTTATAGTAGATAAATATTGCCAAGGATCGACCGATTATATGTTCGAAATGAATCCCTGAGTTAAATTGTCAAACCTGAATGAATGTACCCAAAACATTTCTGACAACGAAATTCAGGAACATTGCTGTCAGAACTTTTCGTCATATAATCGCAAAATAATCAGACCCCGGTTGCCTATAGTTGTCAGGCTGCAGGGGTACTATAACATGACAAGAGCTCCTCTGCTCTTGTGACAGGCAGGATTAGGCTAAAAGAGCGAGATCTATAACTTCGTGCATGGTTTAATGCTAAGTCTTCTTTGGTTGAGCACCAAACCGTGAGAAAAGGATTCTATGGATAGTAGATTCTTAGGTGCGCAGACGGACAGTTGCCCATCGGTTTATCCCTCCTTACAGTTTGATTTTCTCTCGGCTCAAGACAAGATGTCAGAGACAAAAATCAGATATTCTGATTCTCACTCTAGGCTTCTAGGATGAGTTTTATCAGGAAACTTTTTAACAACTTTTCATTGGACAGATTGTGTAATAATATCAATCTGTCCAATAAATATTCCTCTAGTTTCAAAGTTAAATTTTCTCTGTGCACTCATATAGGTTCCCACGTATTTGTTGTAATTTATGCCCAGCAAAACATCGCTTCCTAATTAGGGTAACCTTAAATAACCTAATTGTCATAACCGTCAGTCAGATTTTACCCTCTGTTGTTGTGTGACCGTAAAAAGATTACGAGGGCAACCATTATTAGTTTTACGTTATATGGAATGAAATTAATTAATGAAGTAATCCAAGCACGATTGGCTGAGAAAAAGCTTAAACTCTGAAAGCACAGCACATTTTTATTGCTCTTGGGCTAATGCTCTTGGTTATATTATGATTTCCCATTTTTATATTTTTGGTTAAAATTCGGTCCATTCCTGTAAGAACTGCAAATTCCTATAATAAGAAAATAACTTTGCGAAGGAATTCGTGCTAGGCATCTAACCGTATTTTACTGCGTATACTGCACGTTGTTTGTGGTGATAAAGAACTTTACCTCCTGAATACGGCAGTTCTTCCTTTCGCTTTCTCTGGAATGTGATTTGAAATTGATTGAGAGTCTGTGGAAAGAATCCATACAAAGCTGGTGCGTGTTTAATAATAAACCAGCTGAGCTGCTTTTACCAGATGTCTTGGAAATATTAACTCCGCTAACTGTTAATAAAAGTCTTAGGAACCACTATATTGCAGTAGTGTCATATAATATGCAGCTACATTGGTTTTTATTAAACTTTGCCAAAAATCGATATAACTGGCATTTGGTAATCTGCCTTTGCACATTTGGGGCACAAAGTGGGGCACATTAAATATGGGGCAAATTTGGGGCACAAAGCACACCTGGGATAGTCTAACCATCTGTGCCCTTACTGATTTGTGCCCTATACCAAATGAGACAGATATTTCCAATCGGACCCCGCCTTTAAATACCGTCTTAAATTTGTCTGATGCTGCAATCCCTCCACTAACCTTGGTTCCGTTAACTACTGAACTCCTCACGTCAATCAAGCCATTTGTCATGATGTCTTGCCGTCCACATTGCGGAATGGTGCCCATGCAATGGTTACCTTCTACTGCTGGTGCTCTATATACGAGCATCCTAACGGTAGATTCACGCTCATTTCATGTTGTGTCTTCCGACAACATCTCAATGTCAACAATCACTCTGATAGTTTTTATAGTGCTATGAATCATTCGATTTCCGACTTGATTAAAATTAACATAGGTTCCAGGAACGTGGAAAAAGTTTTAAATTTAGTGATGGAATCTGCTATTCTGTTACTTCGTTACGTAGCATCTTAACTTGACTCGTTCCCCAATCCCCCGTTTGAGTCGTCGTCATGACACTAAAATGTCTTGCGACATTACTGACATATCCATTATATTCCCTGCCATGTTATGAAGGAATGAATATTGAGTATTCTACGAAGGTGGCTATAAAATTCGTGGAAACAGACATGCAATTACCTACCGCACTGCCGTAACACCTGATATAGTTGCTCAACGTGCAGCATGCGCACCGTTATTTATATTTTCTGTTGTGAATTTCCTCTCCGATCGTTGTCTTCCGGTTTAATGGTTAAAGAGCCCTCATTTTCATGTATTTTTCGTGCTCTTCAAAAGTCCACATCTATTAATTATTTTTCATTTTGAGGCCACGATTACTTCATAACAGCGGGTAGAAGCTTCTTTTATAATTGTGCTACGTGCTGCTGACCTAGATGTCTCCCACTTTTGAGGCGTATTTCGCCGTGCTTGGGTACTTTTTTTAAAGCGCTTGCATTGAAAGTACTTCGCGCGCTTTCACGCGCCGCAAAAAGTATCCAGGCGCGTAATACGCCGCTTACCAAAAGGACGATACACCTGGGTGCGTGCTGCGACGCATACGATTTTCCTATTCATCAGTACAGCTTCCTATTGCTGATTGAGAACATTGGCCCTCATTTAATCATTTGCTATAGATCATCTTGCTCTATATCAGTGATATCTCTCCAAATCTTTCCAAACACGTCATTATAACACACGTGGCCTGAAGTTGCCGAACCATTTAAAATCCCCTGACCGTATTTGCACGTAATATGTTAGCAGCAGCATGATTTCCAGCATATATATTAGTGTTCTCATACCTGTGTGATCTAAAACTAGCATGATATGATAGAGAAATACTCTCACTCAGTCACTCGTGAGTTACCAAGGAGCACCTGGGCTGTCCTCAACCTGTATGATAGTATGTATACCTGTGTGTTTGCGAAAAAGGATCGTTTTTCCGGATTACTAGTGATAGAATTTTTCGCTGAGAATTCCTAGGTTCGAACCCTTCTCACGTAGGTTTATGCTAAAACACATATATATTTTATATTCTGACTGTTAATGTCCATATGCCATGTAATATATTTCAAACGTCACAGCTTCATGCAGCCACCCCCCTTGATGCCGCATTGCACTTGACGCCACTCAGTTTTCCCTACATGGTCAAATCACGGTCCGATCCGTTTAATATATAATGTTAGCTCGATACACCATCGATCCCTCTAACCCTCTCTCACTCTCTCGACATGTTTCTAATCAATGTGCTCCGCTATAATAATATGTGTATCACGTCTATATATTTATGAGAGGATGGTTCATATTGGTTGAGAGCCTATTGCAGTACGTTCAATCATAACCTTTCATATATCGTTATATTCACACTGGAGAGTTTGGGGTTATATGTCGTATATCCCTGATAGTAGATAATATACTGCAGTCTACACCCCCTCTCTCTAGTCTCTCTGATCAGAGGGGTTACTGAGTGTGAATTTACCCAGTATCCCCTCTCTCTCTCCCCTCTGAGTTCCGGGAACTCTAATGGCGGGAAATAGTATTCGTTCCCTTATTCGGACATTTCGTACCTTCCCTTTCACTATTGTAATTTGTCTGGTTACTTCCGCTCCAGCTACCTTTAACCGTTGATTTCAGTTCACTCAGATGGTTTACGTACAGCTTTAGAAATGAGAAAAGTGAGAAAGAAATGCGTTTTTAAAGTTTTTCTAATTTTCTTTCATCAATCTGTGATAAAATAGCGATTTCCAGCTCCAGCCTTTTTTGAGTATTCTTGATTTTTCCACTTTCCCCCCTCCTTTTTTGTCATGACAAACATTTCACCATCTCCAAAACATTTTGAATTCACGTGAAAGTAATGTCACTACACTTTTAACTTGACAAGTGTGAGCTTCCTCGTTCGTTGATAACGTAAGTGTAGATTGTTGCTGCAAACTTTTTTCGTTCACGTTTTTACTGTATTTTTCTTCACACGAAGGCTGCCAATACCAGTCTATTTATCTTCTTCCTTCCGAGACGTATA
The DNA here is from genome assembly GCA_011033025.1 of Beroe forskalii. Lineage (NCBI taxonomy): Eukaryota > Metazoa > Ctenophora > Nuda > Beroida > Beroidae > Beroe > Beroe forskalii. Next base: position 183,314 of record WFMF01000074.1, on the reverse strand, counting down.
TTCGTAACCTCCTCCTCTTTCAGTCTTCCACATGACCTGTGAGTCAATATATTACACTTTGTTGCGAACTGATCCTGAACTAGACTGGCCAAATTACCTCTCCTGCTACACAGTGTTGCTGTGCGTTTTTGGTGTGAAATTGGCGTCAATGAGGGATGAAGCTAACGTGAGGATTCCGTGAAGTTGCCGTGAACAATTAAACACCCGGAGGAGTGAAGTGAGAGGGATGTAGCGAAGTCAGGCACGGGCTGTGAGAGATCGTCTTGTTGGGAAAACCGTGCGATCGGGAAAAGCGTTGAAACATCATCAACTTACCACTTTGAACCATGATAATGACGTAATATTCTCCGCCAAGCGTATAATACATGGCGTGTGTTGACAAATCTCAAGGCACTTCTACCACTTCGCTGTTACAAAGCGCCCCAATACATGTATATATGAAACACTGCAGCAGTAGTGGAAGATCTACAGCTTGTCTACCCTAACTGCTTGCACGGGATGGAAATCTACCACTTCTTCGTCGTCAATTTACCACTTTAACCTCTGATAGTGACGTCACCCTCCAGTGCCTTTGAATTTGGAGCACATGTATCTTAATACTCCTACCTAATATATAGCGACAGGAGCATCTTCCGCCACTTGCCAAGCTTCCTGTTAGGATTATATTCTAGTAACATACACATCATCATTAGTAGCATCAGTGAACCTGCCATACAGTCTAAATAGGAAGCACGGTTTGTTGCATGCGTGTCGCCACTTCACGACACATGTCATGGGATATCATAGAAAACCTGGGGATGTACGTTTCAGTGGTTGGTAACATCGTGTTGGAAGTACAGTTTAGTGGAGACATTCTCATGCATTTTTACGACTTTTGGTGAGATTTTGAGCGCAGTTGAAAGATGCTCAAAAAGTTTTTGGCACACGTGGCAGAAACATCAAACCCCCTTGTTCTTGTGAAGGATTGAGTGTTAATGAGCATTGAATTCTGTGTTACGTTAGCTGTTAACTGAAGCATTGCAACTGTATTAAAAGTTTCAACCATGATTCTAATTGAAATGCGCTCGAAAAGGACTAATGGGCGCTGGAGGGTGAAGGAAACAAATGGTGGTGGTTGCCACTCCCATCCCATTTGCTACACTATTGTATGTGTTATTATAACCAAGTAGTTGCTGCTATAGTCGCATTCTTTATCTCGCATTCTCTTATCTCAGAATATCTGAAGAGATGAGCAGGTCTTTAGATAATACATTGATGAATGATGATATCCAAGCTCTTATCCCTCAGTTGACGTCATACCCTCGACACACTTGCCACTTCATTATACTGATATCGACTTGTGACAACGCAACATGTGACAACACCTGATAGACCACTAGAGCGTAAAACAGATCATAGAGCACATCTAATAAAGCGTGAATTCCAATACCTATGACGATACAATTTATAATTAATTTCTGACGAATTATCTATTTTTAGACCCAGTTCTTCTCCTTCCACACCCCCTTTTCAGCCACATATGAATAGCATATCCTTTCAATGATCCAAAAATAGATTTAAATTCGCTGGTCCATCGCATGATCTATCAAGTTGATCCTTTATCCATTTCGCTATACTTTAACATATATCTCGAATTGAAGCTTTGAGTAGCAACGAAATTCTGTGGAAAGATTATTTAAATCGCTGCCTATGAATTTATAAATCTGACAAAGCGTTTTATATCGACTGGTCGAACGTTTTATTTCGTTTTAGTAGTCTCCGACAGCCTTGTGGAAATATCTCCATTTCGGGAATGAGGATCGCGCTCAAATTTCATTGCAATATACTGAAATTGAACGGTGTCGAAGGATTTGTCACCAGTTTATCTGGATTTGGCTGCAGTAGGTGGTGCCGACTCGTAACCAACTCTTTATTTAATTGAGCTTATATAAAAGAGAAATTGGGGTTAAAGAAATGAAGAACAATGTGGTTAGACTTTCTCAGCCACTATAAGAATGAAGACAGATTAGTGACAGTTTGAGACAGGGGACTGGCTAAGTTAGAGAGATTGAGAAATGTTACCGTTGGCTCAACGTATCTTGCCACTACGTGACAAAAGGCCAATTCTTATCTTTTACTCTCTAATCTCTGTCGTTTCGCTGAAGTTTGACACCTGACTCGCGTCAAGAAGAAGGAGATTATCACAGTCAGTCATAACAGAGAGTAACATTAGTAACTCTTCTACATAGTAAGTTAGAGCTGCTAAGCTTGATGAAGCGTTACGGTCCTTTAGTTCTAGACACAGCGAACTGGCTTCAGAGCGCTAGCCATGTGTAAATTAGTGACTACCAACTGCCGAACATACACACTCAGGACCTCGTAAATTAGCACTAAAACGCTTCACGGCTTTTCAGGAGAGCTTTCAACGTGTTTTCACAAGGTTTCCAAATGATAGGAAGTGGTAGGTACTGATCCGGTGTATCTTAATGGTGATATTAATGCTGTAGTATCGCCTCATATTGGTTTCCTTATTGTCATTGTCTGCATGATGTCGTCCTGATAACTACACAAACTTATGATGTCGTCGTTAAGCATGATTTGTCCTTAAGGAAGTTCTCGTTTGATCACGGATGACAGTAGCACGGAAATGCTTGGATATCCAGCGTTCAGTGTGATCACTATTCACTATTAATAGCAATAGATCCGATCAACCTATCAAGCTGTTGCTTACCTCACTTACAAGATCTCCGTACCCTCCTATACTACATATTACTTCTATACTTCATTTTACCACACTAACATATTATGCTATTAATATATGTGTAGATATCAGAGTAGAGATAAGGATGCGAAGCCGTGTGCGATCCTCCTCCCCGACATTCTGCTTCTCCCTCACTTCTGAGGAATAGAAGGTTTCTCTTTCTCCCTACACACATAATATTACATGATCTAGGATGTGTTGCATATTATTATCACCATCTAGATCCCGTCTCCAGGGTTTTGCGTGGTAAATACCACGACACCACACCAACCACTCTCAGCCCTGATGATGACGCAGTTTATACTGCTGCGCGCGGCGTGGTAGTATATAGTCGTGTGAACGCCGCGCGCGAAAAATAGGCGGTTCAAGGTCATCAACTTATCACATTACGCTATGATAATGACGACATCTTAACTTCTTAACCGCCTATTTCTCGCGCGAGCATACTAGTAGCCGACGTAGTGTTGCTGGGGGTATAAGCTCACGTGCGCGTCTCTAGGTCACGTTGCTATGGTAACTCTCTCTCTAGCTCTCTCTATCGGTCTTTCTCCGCGCCTTATATCATCGCTTTTAGTCAATACTGAGTGTTACGACTTGCACTCTATAGCTCAAGCTTTATAATATATAGCTCTCCCCTCTTATATAGAACTCTCTGCTCTACAACTTCTTGTAAGGATTTGTCATGAAATTGCATATATTTCAATTACATAATGCGTGGTGTGCTACTACATGCTCTCTCGAATGATGAATGAAATTTACGTGCTGTCAGTTTTAGTTCGGTATTTTGCACTAATTATACGGTGTTTGTAGTTTAATTCGGGGTTAATTTAATTCCGTTTTATCATTTTTTGTGCCTGTTAAAAGTGATTTAAGTGTCGTTGATGTGTGTATTGAGAACTTAACACTAACGTATATATTATTGTTCATGGTGCGATTCACCGGTGATTTCGTTCGTTTCCATAACAAATCATCACATTATCTGTGCGGCTTCATTTACTTAAAATATGACATAATGCCCACATGCCACTACAGCCGCTCCGCTGTGTCTCAAGCGGCTACTACGTCTTCGTAGAATTGTAACTTTCTCTCGTTTTCGATACATTTGCCGTGAGAGAGCAGCAAAAAACGCTTCTCCACCCCTCCACATTTCATTTCGCTGCCCAAAATACAATGGCGCGTAGTCATCTCGAATGAGCCCCCGTGCACATAGCAATATCACGGAGCTTGGTAATTTAGCGCATTAACTTTTGCTAAATTCGGTGTATGTCTGCTAGGACCCCGTGGAGTGTGATGGTGTACCTAAACCAGTGCTCTTGCTGCTTTAGTCATTATGTGAGTTGAGTTTTATCATTATTATTATCTGGGGGTCCTTTCTGAGACAGCTTAAGTCAAAAAACCGACGTAAGTAAATAATTAATTGAAAATTAACACTGCAATTTTGGCATCAGTCTGTTTCGGAATGGACCCCCAAATCGTGTACTTCCGATCTCTTCAGCCCAATTTCCTTTCTTTCTTTCTTCCTTTCAGCACCCATTGAAGAAATATTTCAACAGGGAAAATACTTCTTGCAAACTGCAATACATTATAGACAGTTGATTGTCTACCTTGATTCTTTTTAAAGCATGTTTATGTTTTACATTCTCCTACAATTTATAATCTCGGATTTGGATCATTTGACTTATCGTCACCTTGCTTTTGATAAATTCAAAGCGTTTGTATCTTTTGGTTTCGTTCGACTTTTGATTGAGTGTGTGATTCTAAGATGAGAAGTACGTATGATACCGGGCCACAAGTACGTACTAGTACGAACCATTTGAAAAGTACGTACCCATACCGGGCGTACGATTGAACAATATTTTTTGAAAATTAAAATTTATTGTGGAGGTTCGATCATTATTGTTACACACATTTGTACGTGAAATCACGTCCTAAACGCTTCAGCAGAGTTCTAGAATTTGCCTCATATATTCTTTGTGCCACGTGCTCCGTCTTTTCCCGCGTTTAGCAATATAATTCATGAATTTCCCTATACGTACTTTTCACCAGGATTTAAAAAGTACGTACTAGTACGGTTCATTTAAAAGTACGTACCGTACATACTTCTCATCTTAGGTGTGATTATTTATGTGAGATTCCCGATAATATTCCATCATTCCTTCAATTTCCATGACTTACGTTATGTCTCGTGCTTCAACATAACTTTAATCATATGGCTAACATGCTTATAACACCGCCAATTCATTTAGTGAATCACTGCAATTTCTGATTCATTTTCAAGCAAATCACATTATCACGATGATTTACACTCGGCGCATCATGAATTGGTGGATTGCTCGGATTTCGACAGTCTATCTCGCAATTTCCCTCGTATGCGATACCAAAAGGATGGTTGTATCTGACGTTGTTAATGTTCGCTACAATCATCTGATTTGTTATCCATCTGGTATCACACACCAAGGGTATCTCGTGATAGGCTGTCAAAATCCGAGCAATCCGCAAATTCATAATACGACGATAGTAGAAGCTGCAGCGGCAGATATCATATTGGAATTGTGTGTTTGAGAATAATCGTGGTATCTCAACCTTTTGAGGCGCGGCGTATTATGACGCGCTTGGGTACATTTGCAGTGCGCATTTGCGCTAATTCACTCTCCAAAACATAGTGTAAAGCACATTTCCGCGCTATCACGTGCCGCAAAAAAGTACCCATGCGCGGCTTTATACGCAGCGCCTCAAAAGGTCGAGACACCACGGTAACAGCTCCCTTCCAGCGTGGGTTAAGACATGGTATGTTAAATATAGCTGATATTGCTAGCCTCTGTTCCATGAAGTGTCTCAGACGTCGCTGCAAATCTAGTTCAGTTGGCCTCATCGTAAGTTCCACTGACTTAGTAGGTCGACTGACTTAGTAAGTTCGACTGACTTAGTACTAGGTCTAAACGTATACCGTCGGGGAATATGATAATTTGAAGGTCTGGTGACATTTTCATGTAGAAGTTCTCAATTCATTATTAACACATAGCAATGACACATAGCGAGACACCGCATTGAGGGACCACCCAAAAAGCCTCTTCAAAATTTGCTTTGATTGCACTGTTCATATAATGATTCAATCACTTCCCTCTGAGCCATTCCAGAAGCTCAGTATTCTCAACTTTCAGCACATCTTCTAATCGTAAATAGAACCTTATATTATGTAGGTTAATAATTTCTATCCATTTTCACCCTACTGTTTGAGTTATGAAATTCTTTCTTCTTAGAATTCTTCACTTATCAGCAACCCTTAGGGCCTTAGAATTCCCTGCTGTCTCACCACTCTCTCACATCTTTATCCTCAACACCCAGCACGTCCTTCCCCTCACCCTGCCACTCGGACCCCCTCACCTTTACTCACTCACTCTCAATCCTCCCCTCCTCAGAATCCAAAGCAGACAGGTATCAGCAACCAGTTCAGTCCGGTGATGAGCGGAATTCCCTGCTCCCTCACCACACAACTCTTTCACTGTCTAATCCCCAGCACACCCCTCACCTCGCCAACCCCTCACTTCTACTCACTTCCTCACCTCTCTCTCCCTCCTCAGAATCCACAGCAGACAGGGATCAGCAACCAGTTCAGTCCGGTAGTGAGCGAGAATTCCCGGATCGCAGAGTGGGCTAAGGGGTTTGACAAGCTGCTGGAGGACCCGGATGGGGTGGTTTGTTTCCAGGAGTTCCTCAAGAAGGAGTACGCAGATGAGAACATCAAGTTCTGGCTAGCCTGCAAAGCGTACGAGGGCATCACCGATCACAAGAAGGTAGGGGAGTGCGATGAGCTGAACTCATTATTCACTCAGTGATTAATCGCTTTGGTTGTAGATCAATTATAAAGTTATAAGTGATTTAAGTTACAAATTGGAGCAATGTATTTTCTATTTCTTGTATCCAAATTTTGTGGTTTACAGTACATGCCGTTTCGCATTATGTTAGAAATTGTGTTGAAATGAAATGGAGTATATATTGTGAGCACATCTCAAAGTGACTCTCCCCGTATTACTTTCTTACTTTCACCTGAATTGCTAATTTGAAAGTCATCTCGCCATTAAATTTGTCAGCAAAATGACAAAATGTCGTCGATTATTTGAAAACGTCTGTGAGGACTTTTATGGCTTAGTAAACGTCGATATGATGTTTTACGTCTCCTCTGTTATACTTATACATAATATCAAACACGGGAAAGTTTAGAAAGAAATAATAATATGCGGGGATTTTGTTTCCTGGACTGATTTATCATTAATCTTTGTTTTGTCAAATTCATTCTCTTCTTTCCCTCCAGTCCTGTGCAAGGGTACCCTCATCCCGTGTGCCCTTCAACCCCACTCTCCTCCCTTGAATTCCACGCTCTTCCCATATCCCCCCCCCCTTTAATCTCAATGAAGCTCAACTTCTTGTCCCATCCCCCGCTTAACTCCCATTCCACTCCGCAGAGGCAAGAGCATGCCGCTACGATAATCTCGGAGTACCTGGTGTCTGGTGCCCCCAACCCCATCAACATTGACGCTAGTGGTCGGGAGGAGGTCGTCAAGAACTGCAGTCAAGCTCAGCCGAACCTCTTCAAGCCTCTCCAGAAACAGGTAATATAATGTAGGAGAGCGTGTGTTCAAGTTTGATGGTTATAAATGTCTTGTGTCAGAAATGACTTATTTTATCTGTCCCACGAAGTATTTTGAATCCCATTCAAGGACCATCATTTGGATGGGACCACTCAATAACAATGCTACCAGACCTTTTGATAATCGAAAATAATACAGCATATGCTTGTTTTTAACACGGCTCCTATAATTATCCTAATTTGGACGATAGGTGCCAACCGGTCTAGTTTCGCGTGACAAAGACTGAATTACCGAGCTCCTAATTTGTGTGATATACAAGTTTTTTTGATAACCCTCCTCTGCGAGGTGGATTCCGACATTTCCCGTCACATCCCATCCGGGCGGGATACGTTCTCTTTTCTAGCTCCTTAAACGTGACTCCCTCCCCCGAACACTACCACATGTCGTATGAACGCGTCCTTCTCAACAAGGCACCCTTGTATGGTCTCACCAGTCCGTGTGTATGTTGTAGTGTGCATGTGTGACTCTTGTTATAGGGAGTAGAGTTTGTAACACTGGTCATTGGACTCTGTTTCAAGCGTTTAAACTTCGGCCCGGTCGTCTGGTATTAAACGTCTGGGTGGTCCTTATTACTAGGGCTGTAGCCGGACTTCCTCCAAACGCAGCACTCCAGGTTAGATGCTATATATTAAAGCTCGGAATTCAATGTGTAAAGAGTTAATTCCATAAACTTATATGGGATAGAAATCTTATATTATTGTTTTAAGGAAATGATTGCTTGTATTGGAAGTATAGCGACTAATATGATCATGGAATAGAGATTCTTCTGCACTGTGCAATAGGACTATATTATTAGAATTGCAGAAAGTTTAAATTCTAATATACCCGCTTTAAACTGTTTAATATTTATTTCGGTCACATCAAGGCTTCTGCAATAGCTTTGTAAAATGATAATCATATGCGGTTGTATGAAATTATTTATCCAAACTGGCCTGCAAATATAAAGGCACTGGACTTTCAAGTCACTGTAGCTATTTCGGCTACGATGAGCGTCTTAAACGTTTCACTGTCTGAATGCAATTTGGAAGAAAATTTATAGAAAAAAATAGAATTTGGTCCCGCGAGCAGATATAATTAAAAGAAATATTAAAATTCGGCAGTCTTGAACTATTCCGACACGACCGGCTGGCCGGCCGGCTAGCCGATCAGCCGGCCGGCTTCAATCAGCCGGTATTTAGCCGGCCGGCTAGCCGGTCGGTTAGCCGGCCGGCTAGCCGGTCGGTTAGCCGGTCGGCTAGCCGGCCGGCCAGCTAACCCCTACTCCAACACCCCTTTGCCTTCCTTTGGTCATCCAAATTTTCAGGACTGCGGTGTTAGTGGGTTAACGTATTCTCGCGGTATACCTACGTATCTCCAGTCCACCAACACAGACTACATCTCCTGCTCAACCCACCCTGCAATCAGTCATATTCACGTAACACACGTTAGTGAATGCGATCCCAAGTAGGAGAGCGATGTTCTTATCTTGATAAGGCATTACATGACGCGAGATACGTAGGTATACTGCGAGAATCTGAATACGTTAACCCACCAATATACCGATTGAGAGGCAGTCCTGAAAATTTGGATACTCTTATTTCATATATTTTGCTCTTAATACTGTCAGATGCCCGAGAAGGAAGGCAAACGAAGGTTTGGAGAAGGAAGGCAAAGGGGTGTTGGAGTAGGGGTTACCCGGCCGGCTAACCGGCTGGCCGGTCGGCTAGCCGGTTGGCTCACCGGCTAGCCGACCGGCTAACCGACCGGCTAACTGGCTAACCGACCGGCTAGCCGGCCGGCTATCTGGCAAGCCGGGCGGCTAGCCGACCGGCTGATGGACTAGCCGGCCGGCTAGCCGGTTGGCTCACCGGCTGGCCGGCCGGCTAGCCGACCGGCCAGCCTGCCGGCCAGCCGGTCGGCCAGCCGGTCGTGTCGGAATAGTTCAAGACTGCCTAAAATTCCATTGCGATATGATGGTTTATTGATAGAATATTAATATTTCTTCGGAAACCCTGTCACGTAAACAGCTATTCTGCTCTTTAACAGTTCTAAAGAATTAAAGACCCTAGTTTCGTAGATTCTATGCTTAAAATCCTCGATATTCCGTCAAATTACCCACCCCTGCCTCTCAAGTCTCATCCTACATCCCCGGGTAATTGACATCTCTCCCTTCCTCTCATCCCACCCCATCTCCCTCCTTCTCAAGTCACCCCTCCTCTCCCCTCCTCTTATTCTACCCCCATCTCACTTCCTCCCTCTCAATGCACCCCTCCTCTCATTCTATCCCATCTCAAGTTCCCTCCCTCCCTTCCAATTCAGCCACCCCTCCTTTCCCCTCCTCTCATTTCCTACCTCTCAATTGCTCCTCCTCTACCTTCCTCTCATTCTACTCCCAATTCCCATCTCACTTCCTCCTTTTCAATACTCCCCTCGTCCCCCATCTCAGTCCCTCCTTCTCAATCTACTCCTCCCCCTCAGATCTACAACCTGATGATGTACGGGAAGTACTGGCAGTTCACGCGGAGTGAGGATTTCCTCGACCTCCTGGAGCAGGAGAAACTCGGTAAAACCCCCTACTTCAAGCACATCAGCAGCCCCAAGGACGGGAAACGCAAGAACTTCATCAACGAGAACGCGCACAACAGCCGCAACAGGAAGTTCTTCAACTTCTTCAGCATGAAAAAACGTTAGTTTACCGCATTTGCGACACTCAGATAGATAATAATATGTTAATTGTTGTTTGAAATGGAATCGTTATATTTCAAATAAGAATTATGGCGTTTTGGTTAAACATTCCTATAAAAGGTTGTTTAAATTGAATCATATCTTATCTCTTATGGCGTTTTTGTTGACAATCAAACCGCGTAAGTTTCTCCCACCCACTTCCCCATATCATGTAAAATCATTCTCCTCACTCCTCCTCACACCCACTCTTCCTCCCCTAGCAGGAGATGAGGGAGACAACGTACAGAACAACAAACACAACAACACACACCACACGGCAATACTGAAGCACCACGTTCTCCTGGAGATGCCGAACTGCACCCTCAAGAGAGCGTACTACTCCGGGCATGAGAGTGTGCGGAGCTGTGTGGAGAGGGTCCTCGTAAACACAGGTAAGGATTTTAACATTATAATCAGTGATTATTAATCACATTATAACGCCTTTTCTGTCATTGAAAAACTTTATCAAAGTTCTTTTTCTGAGTACAGTAAACATTTTCGGGCATTTGCATCTCCTGTTTTTGGTTCGATAGGTGGGTTCTTTTTAAGGTTGTGCTAATAGTTAGAACTGGTTATGTTTGGTTATCTGTTAGCGGGTCTTACTTACCCGGCAGATACAAATGAAGGTACTGACACCATATTTTGGATAAATCGGGAGGTCCTGTGGGAAACTTTCCTCTTATTGAAACAACGCGTCAATAATATGTACAAAAGTTGTAGTTCGCCCGATTATGTGAAATACAGCATCGCCAAACTTCTGACTTCAAGCGAGCGTTAATATGTTGAAATGCCTTAAAACTTCATAAAGTTACAAAGAACTTGAAAAATTCTTGAACGGTGAGTGAAGATAACGGCCAAATGAAAGGGCAAGCTGTTTGCTTTCAATTCCACTTTGTCTTTGATGTACGGCTCAGCATAAAACAGTTTGTGATCTGACAAAGGCCTTTTGTTTTAATAAAGAAGTGACCGGCATATCGGCTATCGACAATAGTTCTCTCACAATATATTGGTTCAGAAAACTACTCAAACACTTCGTTGTCTAGGTGTATTGAAAGCTGGCTCTTGAAGTTTAATAATGTACACTTCATTTTCATTCCAAAATTCTCAAGGAACTTTTTACTAAAGGCAGTTCGATGAACCACTGCACTTGGCAGGCTTGAGTTCAGCTCATCTGTGGCTTATCTCAGAGATTATAATATGGCAGTGATAATTGTCCGGTTTTGTGCTGACAACATGCCATTAGTCGCGATGTTATCATTCCTCATCAGCAGGACCAGCTTTTGTAGTGATCAAAGTGGCCAGTAAACGAGGAAGGAAGAGATAGTTGATAGAGATGGGACGGGAAACAGGAAGGAGGAGAAAAAAGGATGAAGTAATCAAGAAAAATGAGGAAAGAAAAGGAATGAAGGAAAATGAGGAAGGAAAAGAGAGGAAAAATAGGAGGGGAGAAATAGAGAGGACAGAAAAAAGAGGGAAGAAACAGGAGGGAAGAAAAAGGAAGAAAATAGAGGGTATGAGGGAGTGTTCGGTGTAGAATGTATGATCTGGACACATCCTGTAACACTCTACACATCATGTCACCACTCTCCCTCACAGAATTACAGGACTGTCATACACCCAACATAATATGAGATAATAAGTCCGGTAGTTATGATAAACTCATGCGGTGACCTATCACCGGACACACTCCTGCTCACAGAATTCCTACTGCCATGCAGTCATGTCCTAGAATATCATATTTACAAGCTGATTGCAGCATTTCTTGTGTTTTACATTCGAATTTTGAGGAAAAAACGATAGATTTGTCATGGCGAGCAGTTCATAAACCACACACCCAGCACCAATTGTATTTTAGATAGCTCATAGCGGGCAAAACATCAGATTTCTCACTGAGTTGTTTTTTTTTCTAGCATAGAGGGATAGAGTTTTGTCATGACAGAGACTGAGTCTTTGGCTGATTGTGGTCAGTTGTATGGTGTTATGTTGTTGTTGTTGTTTAGTGTTAACAACACATGCCGTGCAGTTTGCACTAGCTATGTTTTTATTGTTGTGTTAGAACTACCCTAGACACGAGAAGGGGAAAAATATCATGATATGTCGTCTATGGGACTGAATCCATCTACAATCTACATGCTTTATATGTCAACAATATCAGTGAGAGTTGAGACAGTGGCAAGTCTGCAGATCCTATATAGGAGATCATGTTTACTGAGATCATTGGCCGACAGTTTCTGAGAGTATATTCGAGGTGTGCTGTGCCAGAAAACTTAGGCAATGATCCCATAAAGTAGGCGGCTCTTGCGATGAAAGATACGCCTGCTTAGATTTAATTAGAAATATTTGGTAGGCATGAAAAGAAGTTATCAACAATCAACTGGATTTAATTCCAGATTTTTCTCATTATCTCTCCTGTAATTATCCTCACTCACCATTACAGGTGTTAACCTACTCTGCTACCACATCTGCATCAAGAAGACGGGAGAGGTTATTGATCCGGGTCGACCTGTCAACCAGTTCGCTAACATGACACTCAGCTTCCTCAACACACCCACCTTCCAGTAAGTGAGGATCTGTCACGTGTTTCAAGCGTTTTGAGGGGGAAATAGTCACGCGTTACCATGGTCACGTGTTACCATTGCTACTCGTTACCATGGTCATTGGTCACACGTTACCATGATCACACGTTACCATGGTTAAATCTTAAACCTCGCCATGGTTTCACGGTTTCACAGTCAAACGTTACCATGGTCACACATTAACCTGATTAAACGTTACCATGGTCACGTTAACCCTACGATTGTACATTTCCACTTATGGTACTGGGAAAAGATCCTACTAGCTTCGGAATAATAAAGTCACGTTTTAAGCAAAACTCGGGCACATATCGTTACGTACTACCGGAACATGCTTGCTCTTATGAAAATCACGTGTGTTTTGCCACGAACTGTCCATGAGAACGGTAGGGTTTATATGATCGGTTAAAAACACACTCCCTGGATGACGTGTAATAACGAAGTGTGTGTGTTGTTACAATTTGTAACACTGCACTTTGTAACACTTCCCTGGACATGCAGTGTTGCACACACACAGCGTGTTACTCACTCCCTATCACCTTAACACGATCACGTGTAAAAGGAAAGAGTAAACTTCTCCTTTCAACCCACATTGGACTCTGAAACATCTTGTTTATATAAATGTATCATAGCAACCCCTGCTTGTAGCAACAGCAGTGATTTTAATTAGCACTTTGCTGGTGCTGATTAAATCCATACAATTACATGTTTCTGGTCCATTGTTTGTTGAGAGGAGTGTGATTTGCTTGGCTGGTGGAACCTGGCGGAGTATTGCTGAAAACCAATGTCAGCAAACACTAATTAGTGTATAACCATTGTGTAAGCGTCACAAATTGGTACTTCTAGGTTCAGAATATGTTTAAATTTAGCTATGTTATGTAACCTACTGGAGAAAGAATCGAAACATCACTCAAACAATTAAAAATAAGACAGCTTGCCAATGCCAAGCTACCATGCTGAAAAGCCGCAATTTATTGTATGTTGCGAGGTTCAAATGCAAATTTATTGCATCCTAAAAGAAAACAATGAAGCCCCGTATGTTTTTCTCGAGATTCCCCCAAGTCCTGGAAGATCAGATCTTATATTTTGTGCCTGTTACCAGTCTCTTGTTCATATCGACTAGGATGTGCCTGGATCCAGGATAGAAAACTGTCAGGATCTCATCTTATATTGTCAATGGCTGGTCAGTGAGATAATGATATCTGTGATTGTGGTACATGGTTGTACTTCTAATTTCCTGGCACCATGATCAAGGATGAGTTTATGACACGGATGTTGCCTGCCTCAGATAGCTCATGATGCTTTTCAGGAGGTTCATACTAACACAAAATTGTAATTGAATTTCGTCATCTGCCATGTTTCTAACACCAACGCCTCTTCTACAACACTCAGCGTATAAAGGCTCCTTGGTCCTGATTTCGGGGTAGTGTTGGTTGGTGGGAGTTGTACCAAACAATGAAACCAGGGAGGTACACGGCCTCCCAAGTTGCATAGAGTTCTGTAGAAACCTTACTGCCCCCCATTCATCACTGCTTCCTTCATTACGTGAGCCCCTTAATAACCCTCTCAGTTCCATGAACGGCTTCATTCACTCAAATCAAGCTTGCTTTAGCGACACTACTATAGCTATAGCGACCCGCACTATTAGTATAACCAATCACTCCACTGTGCAACCAATCTTCTTACAGTATCATTCGATGCTCAACACGCTGTGGTTAAACTTAATTCCGTTGGTGCTGATACAAATTACACGGAAAACAACAAATTAAAACACATCAATTTCGATTAAAATGTCAATTAATGTCACCTTGGAAGAAATAAGTCTTGCATTAGCTTGATTTCAAGTCTTTTGTTGGACTGATGAAATAATGTCTAAAAAGTAAAAATTAATATTTATTTTTTCACTATTTGGAATACATCAGTATCCATCTATTTTCCAGAATCCAGCGTCGAGGACGCCGCACAAAAACTTCATTCGCTGAGAGGGAAAGAAATAATCAGTGAATTTGCTACAAAATGGTAAAGAGTATGTGAGGATATCGTGATGTCCCTGGGAACTTAGAAGTATATTTCATGGCACTCCATGCCAGCGCCCACCTTCCTCCCCTCCCTGACGACTTTGCAGCTGCACTTGGCCATGCTGTTGTCCACCAGGGCGTCTACTGTAGCACCTATCTTAGCGTAACCCGTCACATTGTCCCAGTTCGTGTAGGGACACATCCTGTAACACTTTCTCTTTGTACACTTTGTCTCGCCCTTTGCACCACACTTACACCTGTTACACCCGTCCTTGAATCTCTTCCCAACATTGACACGACTCACGTCCCCATTCCTAATGTACAGACAGCAATCCTCCGGCCCTTCACAGTCCAGCGTACCTAGGAGTGGGATCACGTGACAACTGCAAATTTGCATAATATTGTCTGTATGGTTAAATTAAATTTCAGTTAATTTAGGTCAAACGAAAACTTTTATTTCTTATAATTGCCTCTTATATCGGCTGAAACCACTCGTCATACTCACCATCTTGCTAAACACGTATATCTCTGTGTGGCTCGCACGCGGCGCGCTTCTCCAGTAGGGATTCATGGAAGCGCGCGGCGCGTACGGACACCTATGCGGACTTAGTAACTCACCACTCCTCATCAAACTCACCATCATACGTACAGGTACATTTCCTGCACCCGTCCAGGACCTTGTCCCCAACATTCAGCTCTCCCTTGTTTTCATCGGGGTGAGGACACGTTAACACAGGTGACCGGGCAGCAGAAACCGAGATAAGAAGTAGAAACGTGAGGGCACCGTACATGATATGGCAATCTCAATAAGGAATTCTTAGTTTTGCAAATTAGGGAGGTTTCACCTCCCTCCAGACAAGAGTAACGTTACAAGGAGGTGCTCCACTGATGATTGAGGTGAATTCTAATTTTCCTCTGGTTGCGACGTACAAGGGAAACGCAAGGTTAATGGCATTCAAGGGTCCCTTGTACGTCGCAATCAGAGTAAAATTAGAATTTACTTCAATCATCAGTTGAACAATGCGATCTATGAACATCAGACCGCTACAATAATTGTAGCAGGTGCTGTTCCAAGTTTAGATTATTGGTTCACATTAACCTTACTGCACCCGAGATATGCCTTTTCTTGATTTGTACCAAGATGTGCTTCCTATTATGTGGTTTTTGACGTGTCCCCAAGATGTTCCTCGTGTAAATCTGGCTTCTGCCCCAGGTGTGTTTACTACTCGAAATGAAGAAATGGGCCATGGTTTACGAGAGTACAATTAACGAAAATTAACGAAAATAGCCATATTGTGTTAATAAAATCAATCACAAAGTTACTGGTGGGTTACCCATTACATGCTCAAATTAAATTCCTAAGTTAGAACACTCGACTGAGTGTTCATGAAAAGTTGCAAAACTCTCCTGGATGGTCCTGGATCTAGTCAATTATTCCACCTGCTGACAAGCTGCTGTTCGGTGGAATCCTCGACAAATGTCACGTGACTCTTGAAAATCAGTGCGGTTATTAAGTTATTAGGGGTTATTGGGTGTCCGAGTCCGTGATTTCTTCAACATGTTCTATAATGAACAGGGCAACTGGAGCTTGTTTATAGAACAATGAACAACCTCACGGGGTACTGTCTGCATAGCGTTTTCTTTCACACCTCGCAGCAACTAGGAATGTGAAAGAAAATAAGACGAGCTAGAATGTATATTATACCCCTCCCAAACTTGTTTAAGCGACCGTATAAGTTTGGTGGTCGTATGAAAGTATACCAATGACCCCCTACTGACCCCCTACTGACCCCCTGCTGACCCCCCCTACTGACCCCCTGCTGACCCCCTACTGACCCTCTGCTGACCCCCGGTGAACCCCTACTGAACCCCTGGTGAACCCCTACTGACCACTTTCTGATCATTGTTTTAACTCTTATGAGTGATTTTGAACATCTTAAAGCACTTAAATTTCACTTTGCATTATCATGACGCTTAATAACATGTCAATGACCAGTCAACCGATGCACCCTCAAAGGATCAAAATACCATAAACAATAAACATACCCAATGAGTTAAGCATGTTATGTTAGTTATGTTAGTCTTTTAGCTAAACAATTTTTTTTTTGTTAATTGTGTTAGTTATGTTTGTCATAACTAACATAAATAAAATGTGAAGTGTCATGATAAGGCAAAGTGAAATTTAAAGTGCTTTTAGATATTTAAAATCTCTCGTGATAATTGTTGAAAAAATAATCAGAAAGTGGTCAGTAGGGGTTCACCAGGAGGTCAGCAGGGGGGTCAGCAGGGGTTCAGTAGGGGTCAGCAGGGGTCAGTAGGGGGTAATTGGTATACTTTCATAAGACCATGATCTCAGCTGTGACCGTATACCTTCGATAATGAGCCCGGCACGCCTCGTCCATTATCCAACTTACACATTCTCGGCTGTCGCCTCGACCATGTAAGTTGCGGTATACGGTCACCACTTCGACATGTTACCGCTTAGTATACGGTCACCACTTCGACATTTAACTGCTTATCTTACATATTATCTCAGCACGCGGTGGGAAAACTAACACAGAAATACAAATTAAACGTAGTGTTGTTGAAACAAATCAAAGTATATCAGTGATTTAGAAGCACGCTCTCAAGCATTTCTCCGGGGTCTTTCCCCCTCCATCGCATCTGCATCTGGTCTTGCAGTCACCAACCATTGCTTCTACCCAGGCACCTTCCTTAGCGTACCCCGTGACATTGTCCCAGTTTGTGTAGGGGCACAGCTGTGGGCATGCCTTCTTCTTGCACTTTCTTTCCCCGTCTCCGAAACACTTACACTTGTTACACCCGTCGTTAAATTTCTTCCCCACTTTGGCAACTTCTACTACCGTGTCCGATATGTACAGACAGCATTGCTCTGGCCCTTTGCACTTCAACGAACCTGGGAGTGGGATAGTGTTTGACAGGTGTTGTCGGTTTTTCCGATATTATGAACTTCAAATAAAAAAATTAAAAAGAATTTAAAAAAACAAAAAAAAAACAAAAAAAACAAAAAAAAACAAAAACGACGGCATTTATTGTCAGGAATATTACTCATGTGCCACATAAGTTTGGAATCATTAATATTATTAATATTTAAGAGTTCGATTATTATTCTTGGGCAGGAAAAAGTGAGATAGGGAATTTTAATTTCTCATCATCATCATATGATAAAGAAGTTCAATAAGTTGTCACTTTTGATTTGGCTTATCTCCTAATTAATTTTATAACATAATGCTGTAAATTCCATGGAACCACTGAAGCTCACTACCAGTAGGACGTATCACCGTTACTCACCATTATCCCTACAAGTACATTCCTTGCACCCGACACGTGCCTTTTCTCCCGGAATTAGATGCTTGCCATTGTGAGGGCACGTTACCGGGGAACTTGTGGAGCTAGTAGTTGCAGTAGAGTGAAACCAATGATCATCCGTAATGTAATGTGAATGCCATGATATCATTGCGTCAGTAAGCGAGATAAGAACCAGAAACGTGATGACACCGTACATCATGGTAATCTCAAACAGAAATTAAATCTCATTGTTAGTAGCTCACGCAAAATTCAAAATAAAAAAACGAATAAACACAACCCAGGTTCCATCTAAGGATAAATCAAATCTGGTGGTGGTGCCCACTGCCCATCTGGAACACTCAGCTGTGCACCCACTTAGCACAGAAAGTACATCTAGTCTGAAATATAACCCTTGTTGTGCCCGTGGTGTCTGATGTGTGCCCGAGATGTGCCTCAGTTAATTCTACCTCAGATGTACCTCGGATGTGCTTTCTGCCTGAAATGTGCCCGGGTTTTATCCTCAGGTGCACATCGGCCTGAACTTGGTTACCATTGAACTAGCCAGAGGCCATTAACAAATCAATTAAAACGGGCAGGGCAAGTGGAGCTTGTCCGAGGAATAACCCTCTACTTGAGCTTTCATATTCGTAGTTGCAAAGCATATGAAGAAAAGCGTTGCAGAGACATTTCCCTGTGAGATTGCCTCGTAATCAACAAACAACCTCATTGGGTATAGTGGGCACGGATGAGAAAGCAAATGGCTTTTGAAATTCATGTTAACATAATATTAAGATAATATTAAAATATTTTTAGAATTTAGAACCTACAATTATAGTTGGATTTATAGTCATAGGCAGTTATTCTAAGAACTTTGGAAACAAAATTTGGCTTTATTTGCCGCAAGAATTGTCAGGTGTTCCGATTGTTGTTCTCGAAAACCAGCTGTACAAACCAATTTTGAGAGTACATGGAGTACGGACGCATACCTGTAGACTTCGGCATCAGTTAAATTCAATTCGCTGCACAAGAACCAATTAATGATTGGCAGTATTTAATCTTCGTTCTTCGATTAAATATTGATACTTGCCTTTCTTCCGAAAGCCTAATCCCCTGATCCCAATCTTATTAGCCTTTATTATAAGCCGGCCTTAATTAAACCAACCCATGGATAAAAAGATTCTAGATCACTAAAACACAATTATGCTCAATAAATTGCATCGAAAGGCCCATATTCCATTGGAATATTCCCACTTCGATATGTAACCGCTTAATTTACATGTCTCAGCACGCGGTGGGAAAACCCACACAGTATTACAAATTAAACGTAGTGTTGTTGAAACAAATAAAAGTATATAGTTTTAACCCATCATAGTCCATGGTGCCAGCAATCTACACACAGTATCATTCAATGCTCAACACGCTGTGGATAATCTTATGCTCCGTCGGTGCTGATACAAATTACATGGTAAAGATTAAGAACAAATTAAAACATATTTCCGATTAAAATCACTTGATTTACAAACTTAGAAGAAACAAATATTGTAGTAGTATTTTGATAAAATAATGTCTAAAGAATGAAAAATTACTATTCATATTTCATATGTACGAGTTTATTAACTATTTGGAGTTGGAAACTATATAATGCATAAATATCCGTGTATTTTGCAGCGTCGAGGACGCCGCGCAGAAACTTCATTCACTAAGAAGGGGAGAAATAGTGTGAATTTGCCTTAAAATTGTAAAGATTATGTAAGGATATTGTCCCAGGGAACTTAGACGTATATTGTATAGCAGTCCATGCCTGTCCACGCCTTGTTGCCCTCCCTGACTTCTTTGCAGCTGCACGTGACCTCGTGGTCGTCCAACAGTGCGTCAAATGTGGTCCCTATCTTAGCGTACCCGTTTACGTTGTCCTGGTTTTTGTAGGGACACAGCTGTGGGCATGCCTTCTTCTTGCACTTTCTTTCGTCGTCTCCGACACACTTACACTTGTTACACCCGTCGTTAAATTTCTTCCCCACTTTGGCAACTTCTACTACCGTGTCCGATATGTACAGACAGCATTGCTCTGGCCCTTTACACTTCAACGAACCTGGGAGTGGGATAGTGTTTGACAGGTGTTGTCGGTTTTTCCGATATTATGAACTTCAAATAAAAAACAACGGCATTTATTGTCTTACATTTCTTGAGCAGGAAAAAATTATAATTTCTAATCATCATATTATTATAAAAAAAAAGTTCAATAAGTTGTCACTTTTTAGTTGGCTAATCTCCTAATTATTAAACTGATTTTATAACTGAATGTTTTAAATTCCATGGAACCACTGAAGCTCACTACCAGTAGGACGTATCACCGTTACTCACCATTGTCCCTACAAGTACATTCCTTGCACCCGACACGTGCCTTGTCTCCTGGAATTAGATGCTTGCCATTGTGAGGGCACGTTACCGGCACTGAGCTAGTACTTCTAATAAACCAATCCGTTGTTGGTTTACGCCGAGACGCGACAGTATTAAGCGAGATGAGAAGCAGAAACGTGATGACACCGTTCATCATGGTAATCTCAAACATAAATTAAATCTGATTGTTAGTAGCTCACGGAAAATTATAAATAAAAGACGAAAATAAATTATTTTCATCCTCAATTTTCCGGATATCATTAGTTGGTGAACCAATATGATGAATAAAATGATCTCGTAGACAGCAAAGTGTCCCGATCTACCAACTTCAAGTTCAATACAAATGTGACGAAGGATTAGTCACATTGGCTTCAACTGAGTTACCTTCGAACAAGACAAAGACCAGTAACAAATCAATGGGGGTGGCAAGTTATGGGAGCCCCTGTATCCGTTTTGGATACACGGACTTCTCCTAAACCTGGTATACATCATAACAGAGTTAACCATACCCAGGCTCGCCCTACACTTGGCCTAACCTCTAATCATGGGCTCCCCTATACACCGCTCCCCTTAATCTTGGGCTTACCCACTTCCCTTGGTCTCACCTCTAAACAAGGGATCGCCCATACCAGACTCGCCCTTATCCTGGGCTATACCGCATATGGCTCCCCCCTACCTTGGGCTTCTGAAATGCCTTGGGCTAACCCCCAAACGCGGGATCAACTATACCAGACCAACCCTTATCCTGGGCTATACCGCATATGGCTCCACCCTACCTTGGACTTCGGGAATGCCTTGGGCTAACCCCCAAACATGGGATCCACTATACCAGACCAACTCTTATCCTGGGCTATACCGCATATGGCTCCACCCTACCTTGGGCTTCTGCAATGCCTTGGGCTAACCCCCAAACACGGGATCCACCATACCAGACCAACCCTTATCCTGGGCTATACCGCATATGGCTCCACCCTACCTTGGGCTCCCCCTCGCTTTAAATATGGGCTCCCCTCCGTTATATTGGGCCACCCCATTCACTCACCCCATGCCCTCTCCCCCCTAGTTTGGGCTCCCCCATGATCAAAACCCGGACTACCCCCGTATCAACTCGGGCTCCCTCGTGATAACTCGGGCTACCCCCATAAAACTCGGGCTACCCTATACTAACTCGGGCTCCCCAGTATTAACTGGGGCTCCCCAATATTAACTCGGGCTCCCCATTGATAACTTGCCTCCCCTTGATAACTCGGGCTCCCCCCCCCCCATTATTACTCGGGCTCTCCCCCATGTTATCTCGGGCTCCCCCCGTATTAACTTTGTCTCCCCCCACTATTTGGTTCCCCCATACCAACTTGGGCTCCCCCGTACCAACTTGGGCTCCCCCGTACTAACTTGGGCTCCCCCATATTAACTTGGGCTCTCCCGTACTATCTGGGCTCCCCCAAACCAACTCGGGCTCCCCGTACTAACTTAGGCTCCCCATACCAACTTGGGCTCCCCTGCACTATCTGGGCTCCCCGTACTATCTGGGCTCCCCGTACTATCTGGACTCCCCCGTACTAACTTTGGCTCCCCCGCACTATATGGGCTCCCCCGCACTAACTGGGCTCCCCCATACCAACTTGGGCTCCCCCGCACTAACTGGGCTCCCCCATACCAACTTGGGCTCCCCCATACTAACTTGGGCCCCACCGTACTATCTGGGCTCCCCCATACCAACTTGGGCTCCCCCGTATTATCAGGGCTCCCCCATATCAACTTGGGCTCCCCCCGTTCTATCTGGGCTCCCATTACCATCTTGGGCTACCCCGTATTAACTTAGGCTCCCCACACTATGCGGGCTCCCCATAACTTGGGCTCCCCCGTACTATCTGGGCTCCCCATGCTTGGGCTCCCCCCTACTATGTGCTTGGGCTCCCCACTATGTGGGCTCCCTGCACTATGTGGGCTCCCCCGCACTATGTGGGCTCCCCCATACCATCTTGGGCTCCCCCATACTAATTGGGCTCCCCCATAGGGAAACGTTCAGAAATAACTGCTGTGAAATTCCAGAAATTATTTTCTAAAATATGGCAAATTTAACGAAAATGGCTGCCAATCGTAAAACCTTCACTGTAGAGATATGAAAATCTGATATATATGGTCAAGGATGATCTACCTTAGTGGTAGAAATTAAGATGTGTATTTATTAAGGACGTACTAATTAAGAAGTGTACTAATTAAGGCAATAAAATTTTTACAAAAATTGGGCAAATCTAGGACTAAATTTCACGTCGTTTCACCAATTTTCAACCAAAAGAACCGATAAGAAAACAAGAGAAGGGCAGATTTTTCCACTGAATTCAATTTATTTGGGATCTACGAAATATAGACAAAAGTAAAACAGATTAGCAAACGGGTCAATGAGCACCCTTGAGTCAACACCATGTTCTTTGCAACGTTTCACTGCCTCCGTTTGATCAAAAGATTGGCCGATGATTCCGCTGAAATTTTGAAGGCCTTGTTTCCTGATGAAAAAATCGAAGAAGATATCGAAGATGGTTCTATTGGGCTTGAGGTGGAAGATATCGATTATGGAAGATATGGATTATGGAAGATGTGCAGGAAGACAAAAAAGCTGAAGAAATGCCTATTGCCTATGATTTTTATCGAGTGATAATTGTTTATAATATCAAGTTTGATTTTGTCTGCACTGATGCTTTCGCTGAAAAAAAAACCTGTATTGAGAGAAAATAGAAAGCCTTAATATTATAGTGAAAGAAAAGATAGGTATAGATGTACAAATATATACTTGAACAAAATTTTCCAAAATTTTGGTATTGTACAAATTACGGTAGGTAGAAATTAAGATTTGTAGAATTTAAGGAGTGTACTATTTAAGGCAGTAAAATTGCTTACTGCCTTAAATAGTAATTTTATATTCTACCACTAAAACTATTTATCTCCCTCTTAATGTGATAACATGCATTCGACCTCTTGTACACAAGTACCTACACAGTACATTATAATATCTCACTTTACATTTTCAATGTCAGGGCGGTAATACGCGATGCCCCCACGAGTTTGGGGAGGGCTGAATAAGTGAGAGAAGCGATCCCAATAATTTAGGTCAGGGTGATGCCCCCCAATCAGGGAGGCAGGTCCCAAAATTTTGGGGTAGTGTGTGGGGGCCCAAGTTGGTATGGGGGAGCCCAAATGTCGTGGGGGAGCCCAGGTTGTCTGGGGGGAGCCTGATATGGGGAGCCCAGATAATACAGGGGCCCAAGTTAATGCAGGGGAGGCCCAAGTTTGGGAGGCAAAGTTGGGGGGCCCCAGATAGTGGGGGGCCCAGATATTACGGTGGATAGCCGGGAGCCCAGATAGGGGGGCCCAAGTTGGCTATGGGGCCCAGTTAGTGCGGGGAGCCCAGATAGTGCAGGGGGAGCCCAGACAGGGGGCGATAGCACAGGGGGAGCCCAGATAGTACGGGGGAGCCCAAGTTGGTATGGGGAGCCCAAGTTAGTACGGGGGAGCCCGGAGTTGGTTTGGGGAGCCCCAGATAGTATGGGAGGCCCAAGTTAATATGGGGCCCAAGTTGGTCAGGGGAGCCCAAGTTGGTACAGGGCAGCCCAAGTTGGTATGGGGGCCAAATGGTGTGGGAGGCCAAAGTTAATACAGGGGAGCCCGAGATAACATGGGGGAGGCCCGAGTAATAATGGGGGGGGGGCCCGAGTTATCAGGGGAGCCCAAGTTATGGGCAGGTTAATATTGGGGGAGCCTGAGGTTAATACTGGGGAGCCCGAGTTAGCAGGGGTAGCCCGAGTTTTTATGGGGTAGCCCGAGATATCATGAGGGCCGAGTTGATGCAAGGGGGTAGTCGGGTTTTGATCATGAGGCCCCAAACTAGGGGAGAGGGCATGGGGTAAGTGAATGGGGTGGCCCAATATAATAACGGAGGGCCCCATATTTAAAAACAGGGGAGCCCAAGGTAGGGTGGAGCCATATGCGGTATAGCCCAGGATAAGGGTTGGTCTGCCGTCTGGTATGGTGGATCCCGTGTTTGGGGGTTAGCCCAAGGCATTGCAGAAGCCCAAGGTAGGGTGGAGCCATATGCGGTATAGCCCAGGATAAAGTTGGTCTGGTATGGTGGATCCCGTGTTTTGGGGGGTTAGCCCAAGGCATTGCAAAGCCCAAGGTAGGGTGGAGCCATATGCGGTATAGCCCAGGATAAGGGTTGGTCTGGTATAGTTGATCCCGTGTTTGGGGGGTTGGCCAAGGCATTTCAGAAGCCCTAGGTAGGGGGGAGCCATGTGCGGTATAGCCCAGGATAAGGGCAGGAGTCTGGTATGGGCGATCCCTTGTTTAGGGGTGAGACCAAGGGGAAGTGGGTAAGCCCAAGATTAAGGGGAGCGGTGTATAGGGGAGCCCGTGATTAGAGGTTAGCCCAATTGTAGGGCGAGCCTGGGTATGGTTAACTCTGTTATGATGTATACCAAGATTAAGGGGAGGCATTTTGGCTCCCCCATTGACCGGTATACCAAACTTGCCACCCCCATTTTGAGAGTACATCAACATGGAGTATGGACGCATACCTGTAAACTTCGGCATCAGTTAAATTCAATTCGCTGCACAAGAACCAATTAATGATTAGCAGTGTTTAGTCTTTGATTAATACTTGTCTTTTGCCGAAAGCCTGATCCCCTGATCCTAATCTTATTAGTCTTTATTATAAGCCGGCCTTAATTAAAGTGTAGGCCAATTAATAACAGTTTCATTTGACCTTCATTTGACAGTATCATATGGCTTTAAATTCAACTAGCCCCACATTAACTGGCCTTTTTTAACCGGCTCTCTGGGCATTGGACAAAAATCTCATTATCTCAACGTCGTTCTTGTCGTTCAATTTCAGGGTCGGTTAACAAACTAACAATGACACTTTGACTTTGAACTGCAGTTTTGCGTGCGCGGCGTAGAAAATTTAGACATGTTATTAAGATTATGTCTTTGCGCCGCGCAAACTTACGCCGCGCACACAAAACTATTACTAACGTTCGAACTGTCACCGTAAACAAGGGCAATTGAGGTATACAATCTGATGTACAAGGACGTCTCTTTCAGGGTGTCGTTGTGCAACAACAAGAAGTTCAAGTTCTGTACCTCACACGGCAAAACGCTCAAGGAAATCTGCAAGAGTGTCCTGTCAGAGAACAGCATTGACCTCCGCTCAATCATCCTATTCGAGGTAAGGGAGGAGTCAAACCCTTCACAGGACAGAGCTGTATAGTTGATTTGGTATATTTTGAATCGATTGACATTATCATTCCGTATAATTTTGATGTTTGCACAGGGTTGCATGCAGGGGCGTAGCCAGGGGGAAGGCTACACTGGCGGCTGCATCCCCTTTTTGGACAGAAAATGTGAAAAATTTGTTAAGATGAGAGCTTTGAGGCAAGCAAAAGAAAAAATCAACTGGATCAAATGTAACTTGCCGCCCCCTTTTCAAAAATCTGGCTACGTCCCTGGATGTATGTTTCGTGTTCAATATTCCAGTGCTAAACCCTCCCTCTCTCTCTCTGTAGCGAGACAGCAGGAGCTACGTGAGACTAGACACCCAGAGTGTTCTGGTGGCCAACAAGGAGTTAGAAGTCAGGGACATCTCCCAGCGGTCCACATCAGCTCCCAGACTGGGCAGAATGGGGGCGCCTAAGAATAGTGTTAAACGCAGGTATACCCCTCAGCTCGTAATAGACTTAGTTCAATCCTCCGGACCCATTTACTGGGAACATAGTCCAAACCACCACATTTCAACACTGGTTTATTGGCACCCTCTTAACATTCCCTATTCCTCGTCATGACATTGGCCAATCAGCGAGCAAGTTGACGGTCAAATCGCTCGCTGATTGGTGAATTTCAGCCCGATACTAACTGCTCTTCCCTGCAGCATTACTGTGGGATGCAGTGGAAGTCTGGAGAGCAACTTGGACCTCCTGAGCAGTGTCATGGAAACGTCGGACGATGAAACCACAGAGATCAGCTCGAATGGGGGGCACCTCGTCAGATCGCAGTCAGAGCTAGGTGAGACGCGTGGACACGCATTCTAATTTCAAGAAATAATGATTATTCTGAAATTTACAAGTTGCTTAGTCGCACGGCACCATGTACGTACGTGCTATACTCTATGAGTATGTCTTAAATCATCTTACAAATGGCTGTCGTCAAGAAATTTCAGAACTTGTGTTCTTATAACTCGTGACATAATACTAATACTTTTTTATAGCTTGAGATGCAGACTTTATGCTTTCATATCTCTTGTGTATACATTTTGAATTTTATTTATGCAAGACGTTAGAATTTCGACACTTTCTGAAACTCTTTGTTCGTCTCCCAGAGTTTTTCGAGTTGTTGAACCGAGTGCAGTGCGACAGGCTTGACAACCAGCGGTGTTCCCACCCCACCGTCCTCAAGAACCTATCCCTGGGTCGACGAGAAGACTCCGCCAAGGTAGGCAGGGGGGAGAAGTCGGGGATATGTGGCACCCGGGTTTCAGCAGTGACTCACGTTCTAATTATAGGCAAATAATAGGCAGTGTTACAGTCGGTACTTTGAGGGTCGGTGTGGCAATTCACAATTACACGGCTAACAGGTGACGATGAGACATGCCGGAAGCTGCTACGTATTGAGTGCTAGGTTTTTAGACCCGTTTGTAATTCGGGAGAGTTTCAAGCATTGCTTTAAGTCCTGAAAGCAGTAATGACCTATATACTTTCATATGAGTTCACCATACATAACGCCATGGTAATTGATTTAGTGCTAATTTAGTGCTAATCTTTTGTCCAGTGTCATATTGACGCCTACTAAATAAAGAATTTCTCTCTGGATTTAGCTGCTCCTTAACAATAACTGCTATGGGAATAAACTCAATGTTTCCTTGGAGGCCTGTTGTACCGGTACATTTACGTTCGTATGTGCTCATAATATAATGATTCCTCCTGCACTTATACCATACATGGAAAGCAATATTATAGATCTAAGGTGTCCCAAAATAACTGGAGCGCTCACACACATTGATGCCGCTTAGGTGTGATATAGAGATCATCAGGGAAATTAATTGATTCTCTGCGCCCACCCCGAGATGTTTTATCGAAAGTCGACGCGCGAACTGCAAAATTGCGCGTCTCAACCAATCCATCAATCGAGCGATTTACACATATATGCGTAAAGCATCGTGCGTGCGTGTTTTAAATCCACTTGAAGATGAACTTTTCATAAAAATCGATATTTCATATCAATCTTTAGCCCATTCCAATCCCTAAGGCGGCTAAGAAAGCGGCGTACACTAACCGGCGGCACAGCAAGCTGCCCTCCCCCGTGTCTCAGACCACGCCCCTGACCACGGACGAAGAGGAGAAGGAGGGGAGGACGGAGCAGGCAGCGACCACCCCACCCCCTCCTCCCCCGCCCCTCCCTGACCAGGACTCTGAGGACGAGATAAACTACTGCTGACACTCGCGCTGTGACGTCACCTCATGACGTCACCAATAATCAGTCTTATTGTCATGACAACCACCTGTGCCCACGTGATATGTGGCGCATGTTTTGCACAGAAATATTTGTTTGTAAATTGAAGATTGGCGTGATAAACGAAAAAGCTGGACCACAGAAGACTAGAAGATTGTGAATATTGAGCTTGGTGAAGCTGATAGTTTGAAGGTGTCCATGCCGATGGAATTGAATGATGTCTTGTAAGTTGTATTCAAACTTGGAGGATCAAATTGGAAACGATAGTCAGCATATTATGAGACATTCAAGGAGTGATCATAGAATTTTGTGGTTAACCAAAAACCATATTTTATTGGGGAACCCTATTCGCACTTTGGTGAAGAAAAGATGCGATGTGGTGCGATGTCCAATTGGGGAACAAGTTTAGGCAACTCATCCAGGTCTGCTTAGATATTTCTTTACTGTGTAGTTCGTGATTTATGAGTTTATCTCATCTTGTATCTTAAACTACTGGAGAACTTGCTTGACATATCAGCGAAAATTAAATTGTCATTTTTATAATTCAAACTGAATATTATTTTAAGGTAGTGCCAAAGTTACTCACTAGATTTCATTTAACTGTAAGTTTATTTTACGATCCTCGATGACTTCGAACTGAAGTTTATCTATCAACTGAGGAATGAGCATACATATACTAGTATACTACTATAACTACTCTTCAGTTTCAAATGGACGGGGGACGACTGTAGTTGTTTTTATTTTTTTTTAATTTTCACTACAGTGGGGTACAGTCATTTAACACCCTACCTGTTAAGACATTTGAAAATTTTGAAAAATATACAATTAATACAAATGAAAATTCGTAATTCAAACAGCTTCACCAACTATATTTTCTCAGCATCACGCTAGAGTTATCATTATGTTAATGAAAATGATGACTTTAATCTGCAAACCAGACGATCTCACAGCTTTCTTAATTAAGTTAATATCAGTATCAGCCACTTTACATCTAAATCCGAGTACTTCCTAATATTCTTAAGAGGTTCAAGGCACGTGAAAATTTTCGTGGCAAGTGGACAATTTCTGTAATCGCAGCATTATCTCCCAACTAGTCGATTCAAATTCAGCCCCTCTTAATTGAAACTCCCTTTTTACGACATTTTAGAAATTATACACATGGGGCAGTAATTACTGACCCCCTCGTCTTTTTGAGACTGAAGATTACTGAATGTTAACGTGTAACTTGTTCTTTTCAAATTTTGAAATCGACGGCTTAACAAGAAATTAGAAACCTTTCGCAATACGCATAATAGTTCATTGATTACCTTATCGGACATTATTTGATCGGACATGACGTGGGCGCTGGAAGCCCTTGCGCCTACAATTATAATTATATCCGCCCATTTCAAATGTCAAAAGTATATAAAAACACTGAACTGGACCTACTAGCAGTAGCTTTAACTTTCAATTATCAATATCATGTCATTGATTTGTTTCATTACTGTTTGGGCAGAAAGAAAATGAATTTCTTTCAGAGTTTGAATTCAATGATTTGTCAAAAATTCTTTCAGGGTTTCCATCTCCAATTAATATAAATAATGAAATATGATATTATGTCCGGCGTCCGCCCATATATTTTCTAACCAAATTCTCAAATTATATCCGATAAGGTAATAGGTATGCTCTCCGAGCCTATGGTCTGCAACTCGGCCTCCCATAGAAACAACTGTTCGATTGTATTTGTTAACTTGGATAAACATAATCGTTCATATTTAAGCACTTTGTATATATTATTTGAAACATTTCTTTAATTTCAATTTTTGCTTGAAAATTATTTAGTATTTTTAAAACTCTGTAAAAGTATGTTTTGCAAAATCTGAAATTGAATGTTAGAGTCGTCAATACCATTGACCATGCTTTAAGTTTAATTTGAATTTGATGTTTATTACTATGATTATCTGCACTGGAGATCTGAATTACATAACATGAAAGTAAGACAAGGCACTTATTGAAAATTTAATGATTGTATTGTGTGTGTTTATAATATTTGAAATAAAGAAACAAGAATTTGAATTTGAAAAGTTCCCTTAAATTGAACCTTTTTTCCATTTCATTTGAACAATTGAACGGTTTAATAATTAAACAATGAGCCAACGGTGGTTCCTAATCCTAAGCCCGCATAGGTGTGTGTAACTGTGCGCGCCACGCGACGATAACAGGGGTAATACCCCTGTTATCGTCGCGTGGCGCGCACAGTTACACATTCCCAAGCCCGCATAGGTGTGCGTACGCGCGACCCACACAGGGATATTACGCGTTAAGCAAACGGTAAGTGCAATTGAAAAGGTTCACCGTTGTTACTAAACACGTATACCCCGGGTATACGCGTGTTTAGTAACAACGGTGAACCTTTTCAATTGCTAAACGCGTAATATCCCTGTGTGGGTGATCGCGCGTATACGCACACCTATGCGGGCTTAGGAATGGTTAAAGATTTTATAGTTAAAGATTTTATAGCTAAATTTGTCAGACTTCGGCGGACGCGCGCACGCCCGCCGAAGCGAAGGCGAAGAGGTCAGACAACGTTTAACAATAAATGGCATAATATTAATAACTTCCCCTAACCAGGGGCGCCGCGCGCGTAAAACTTGGGATCTGGTTTCCCTCGTAGGATGTTACCCTACCCTCGCGCGCGGCGCAACGTTCCACATTTGGACGTTCCACATCCAGTCAGAAGAAATAGACGGGCAACGTCCGTCGAGGTTTCCCCTAACCAGGGGCGCCGCGCACTCCGTGTGCGTAACCAGAGTCCCGGTTAGGGCAAGATCTGGTTAGAGCTTGTCTGATGTCGTTAGGCCCATTATTTCAAATTTTAAATTTTGACTCGTGGCGCGCGCTTATATAATAATTAATAACTTTATACTTAGATACCTAGATATTCCACACGATTTTAGCACTCAATGATCTTTTACCTCTACTGAACTCTTCCTCTTTCCTCCATCTTCCCTCTTAACTGTGTTGCTCAGGATTCCGGAGTCCTGGGTGGTCCAGCCTTGCAGTTGTAAGCTGTGAGGGGGTATGTGGGCCGAAACCCCTCTATTTCCCTTTGTCACCTGCTGATGGCACATTTAAATCGCAGATGGCAAGGAGACCTTACAACTGTAGGGTAACCACTGATGATTCACAGTTTAGTCTCTTCCACCTCTTATGTCAATCCTTGAATTAGAAAATCGATTGCAGTATTTTGTTATGATTTGAGTATACCCATACACCTCTACAGATAAGACATTAAATTATAGTGATACTTACCTGAAGAGAGGGGTTTTTTTTCAAATTATTAATTCTTTAGTTGTTAACTTGCCAAGCATTGTCTGGGCCATATTTTAAATAAAATTCATTTATTTATTCCAGAGACAGTGAGATTGGGTGTGATCCAGGCAATGTCTGGAAATTGTCAACATCAATTGATCATTGATGAAATTGTGAAATTCAATATTCAATTTTTATACAGGTGCAAGCATGATGTCTCAAAAAATGAAAGCATACCAAACAAAACAGTCTATTCAGAGAGAGCTACAAGATGTCAGGAGAAAAGATATTCAGCAACTTTGTGCTCAATTGAATGTGTTACTTGTTGATAAAATGAATAATAGAGTAGAAGGTGCATATATAAATCAGAAGAAACTTCAGAGCCATTCAAGGCAGCTTCAATTCAATGCTGCAAACTTGCAAAAACAATCTGAACAATGGCTTAAACTTCTAGACAATTTCAATCAAGCCCTCAAAGAAATTGGTGATGTCAGCAATTGGGCCAAATCTCTTGAAAATGAAATGACAAAAATTTCCCATACTCTTGCTTATGCCTACAAGGGTGAGGTTGAAAGCAAACAAAATGATTCACCTATTTTAGAATGAACCCTGGGAAATCAATTGCACACAGAAATACAAGCATTTGTCCAATTAATTCCTCTGGATTGCAGTTTTATTGAATTATTGAAAAGATTTTATATTACTTACTTCCTCCAAATTTAATCAGAAATAGGACGAGTAGAGTGGTTGCGAACATCTTCAATTGTAACAGTTGAAACGTCGTGTTCTTGTGATATTTCAATGAATATATCATTCATCATAGTCATACATTCTGAGAAGTTTATTGGTTAGAACATACAACTGACACGCAACATATTCATATCACTAAGCTCTTATCTTGACTAAATCTATAAATAATTGAATTAAATTAATTTATTAGAAAATGCATTTTCTAATAAATTAATTTAATTCAATTATTTATAGATTTAGTTAAGATAAGAGCTTAGTGATATGAATATGTTGCGTGTCAGTTGTATGTTCTAACCGGTGGACTTCTCAGAGTGTATGACTGTGATGAATGATATATTCATTGAAATATCACGGGAACACGACGTTTTGATTGTTACAATTGAAGATGTTCGTAACCACTCTACTCGTCCTATTTCTGATTAAATTGACGAAGAAATCCCTATTCTACACACCACACTTCCTCCAAAGATGGATAAGATTAATCCAAATTAAATTTCAATGACCAGGACTCTGATTGATCTATAATGCAAGGAAAGTTCATCAAAAGATCAAATTGAGATACTTTCATTATATTAAGTCATGTGTACCTATACAGGGGTGGGCGACATTTCATCTCAGGACACTTCATCTCCCTGTCCTGACCCTAACCATAACCCAAACTCAAACCCTACCCCTGACCTTAACCCAAACCCTAACCCAGACCCTAACCTTTGCGTAGAGCTGACATATTGTGAGATAAAGTGTCCTGAGATGAAGTGTTGTGAGATGAAATGTCTCTTCCCCCCTATACAGTACTGCATATTAATATTAAATTCCATAATTCTGAAAAAAATAATTCTGAATTGAATTTGAAATTAGAATTATGTTTATGTAATTATTGTTTCATGTTTGTCAAACGATTTCTAGAGCAGCATTTCTGAACATGTGTGCTGTGTGCTGTATAGATTTAGAGTTTTTATTGCTATAATTCATTGTAATTTCCCTAATTTCAATTGCTGTTACATATCTAGCATTTTTCCATGAGTACCTGCCTATCTTTCCTTAAAAGCTCAAAAAACTTCAAAGGAGTATGTAATATGTATGTTGTTCTAATACAGTTTAAAAGGCATTCACTGTTGCCTCTTTACAATGACAACTTAGTTTTTGATAGACCTGGACAGTGATCAACACACATAACAGAATGAATACTTACTATAACATTTATCCAAGGTAACCTCACTACAGTTGATTACTTTCAATAATGTTACTCTCCCTGTTTTGACCCACTGCTTCTCTACTTTTCTGCTATCTTGTGCAGGGGATGATCAAAGAATTGACATGAGGAAGTTGCAGGTGCTGTTTTCCTTTTTCCTACTCACGTGCTCCTGGCAGCATGAATTAACAGAAAAACCCGAATCAGTCTTTGGATGTTACCATGGAATGCTAGGAACATATTTCTGGGCTATCAATGGTGAGAATTATCTATTACAAATGTTATTAGTAATTTGATAATATAAATGTGCCAATGTGAATGGTGGGTAAATTCGAAATTGATTTATTCTGATTTTTAAGTTATACTGGACTTTTGAATTATAATTCTAGGGGGGGGGGGGCAATTCTACCAAACCCCGAGATAAGATATGAAAAAAATCGAAAAGTTTTCTTAATTTATCAGGGTTTACAGGGGTTTATCAGGGTTGGTCTCCCACAATTGTCTTATCTCTTAATTTATCATTCCACTGAATTGATAACATCTCAGGTGACTCACTGTCATTGAACATATCTGCACATGTTGGTGAAGAGGAGTGGGTTGCCATTGCTTTCAGTGAGGACTCCCTTATGGGACAAGATGATGTAGTTGCTTTACACAGAGACACTGTTTCTAACACCTTCGTGGCATCATCATTAATCAACCCTTATGGTAAAATGATTGTTATATTGGTGAGCTGGTGTTGGAACTTCTTGCTACTACATCAAATACCTAAGTCCTAATAAGTCACTTCTCTAATACTTATATAAGGATATGGCCGTGAAACAGCATAAGAATTACCCGCATCTGCACTGCATGTCCTCAACAATGCATATAATAGTAATGTCTACTTTACTCAGATCACATCAGGAGCATAAAGCAAAGGACGAACAGTCTGACTGATACTTCTGTCACCTATGAGGATGGCTTTGTGGAAGCAAATGTAACCAAATCCATTCCACTCTCCTCTCCCATTACAGACCTCTCACGGATACCTGTTTATATTTTCATCGCTAAAGGTTGGTCAGTGACCAGCGTGGAATACTTCGTACTTTCGTAACGAATATCACATTCTGTGGTGAATTACATTCCTTATTGTAAATATACTATATAATTGTTCCTATACAGTTATACACAATGATACAACACTTTAGTGACGAACAATATGTTTTATGGTTGTAACACCAATCATCAGCATCGTTAGCTACTTGACAATAATTTTCGCAAAAAACCAAGTAGCTAACGATGCTGATGATTGGTGTTACAACCATGAAACATATTGTTCGTCACTAAAGTGTTGTATCATTGTGTATAACTCGCTCCTTATTCAATAAGTCGAGCATTTTCAAGTGGATTGTATCCCCTGTTCCTATATATATTAGGCGCCCGTAACGTTCGTCGGTCGATCGAATGGAATTAGTTGATCGATCAACTTCATTTGATCGACTGATGTGTTTTAAATAGAAAGTCTTTGAGCTAGTAGAGAAACAACTAAAAATTGTTCATTTAAACGCGATTCATGTCACTAGGGACCAGTAAAACACATTATTCGTTCCAATGGAGCTGATCGATCGACCAATTCCATTCGTTCGACCGACGAACGTTACGGGCGCCTTATATAGGTATATGCAGGGGCGTAGCCAGGCTTTTGCATATATGGTGGGCGAGTTACATTCAAAACCAGTTGAATGTTTTATTTTGCTTTGCTCCATTTTTTTGCAACCTATGTCTGAAAAGAGGGAGGCAGCTGCCTGTGTCGCCATCCCCCTGACTACGCCCCTGGGTATATGTATATTACTCAGGTAGAATAAACACAGACAACGTGTCCACCCCCATCCACATGCACGATCACGTGGAAATAAGCAGGGGACCCATCTTACTCAGAGAAACAATGGAGTTGTGTGTCACCGTTAAGACAGACATCTTCCTCAAAATCCATGGTTAGTAAAAGAGAAAAAGGGTCCCCTCAGTGTTATATTAATTATATACACACACCTTATATTTTACAACTCAGTGGCACCTAATACGCACAGAATGAAATTAATACTATGTGCAGTTATTGGTTAATAAGATTTCGTCAATATCGTAATAATTGGTTTAATGTTTGTGACATTGAAAAACATAGTTTTACGCCCGGAGGGTACACCCCAGTGGTGTACTCAAAGCTACACCTATACACCTTAATATTCGTCTTTCAGGCTATAGAGTAGAGATTATTAACCAATGAAACTTATCTACTCATTTGAAAGTTCCAGAAAATTCACACTCTCATCAAATAACTATTTTACTGTTATCTTGCCAATGGACCATGTTATTCGATCTCGTTGGAGCTATTTGAATAATTCTATACGGTAATAATCAGGGTTTTTTTCGTACATTCTCAAAATTTGAATATGAGTTGCTTAACAGCGGGTATTTCCGCTTTGGCAAGGGCGGCACCCTCACCTAGTTACCTCTATCTAGAGTCTCAACACTGCATGGTTCCTTCTCCCTGGCTATCCTCTACCACTAAACTGACAGTGACTATCATTCGGTCTTTGGTCCCTATCCCTGCCCCATGCCTTGCTCCTATATCACGATGGGCAGATACCCTTAGTGAACCCCATGTGCTGAATGGCTCTGAACCCCAGTGGCTGACTGGAGAACTTTGGCTGATTGACTGGTGGATACTGGTGACTGAAGAACTGGTGAACCCTAGTAGCTGACTGCCTGGTGAAACCCAGTGGCTTCTGGCTCAATGACTTTCAACCTTAGAAGCTGACTACCCGGTGAACTCCATTGACTGACTACCAGAATAATTGATAGGCTAATTCTGTCTGTCAAAGAAAGAAAGAACGCTTCTCTGACAGCACGTCCATAACAGTGTATCGTTATGCCTCGTTTTGTCCCGTTGCTCAGGCAGTTTTCCAAACGGAAAATTTCAAGAGTTTGACAAAACAATACGTTAGCATCGCCCCGGTAGTGACCAGTGCAGATCACTGGCAGGATGTTCCCCAGATTTTAACATCGCATCACGTTTTCCACGCGGTTTAAGCTGATCTCATATACCTTATTGGCCCTTATTTAACCCTTAAGAACAAAGACGACTTTGAGATTTTTTTCGAAAGGGCCGGTTAAAAAATGGCCGGTTAAAGTGGGACCGATTAAATTAATTCTGGCCAGTTGATTTAGGTCATATGAAACTTTTATTACTTGGCTTATGTACTGCTAAATTCATTTGACCGTCATTATATAACACAGATGATGACCTAAATTATGATATAAGAGCAAGATTTGAGTTTTTTGATGCAATTTACTTTGTATGAGTTGGTTTTCGTGGCTATTTTTGAGCAAAAATTTCTTTGTTCGGCAACTGCTTGAAAATGTTTTGTTCAAGGGGCCGGTTAAAATGGTTCCAAAAGGATCGATTTTTGTTCGTAGGGCTGGTTAAAAAAGGGCCGGTTAAAAAGGCCGGCTAAATAAAGGTCAATAAGATAGTAATATGCCCGATTTTTTGGCTGAATCTTGGTGGGTACAATTTTATTTTTTTATTTTTTAAAGGTTTTACTTCTATTCCAACAGCCGTACGGCCAATGACAGGAATCGAAGGAATCAAGTGTAATGAAGCCAGTGACGGTTAAGGAAGTGTAATCCATACTTTCTTCGCCCGAGACTTCGCTGCAATGGGCAGCTCCTCATTTAACCCTCCCGCTCAGTTTCCTGTACGCTCGGCTGAGTGAACCGTCGGGCTGCATAGGCTCAAGATGAATCTCTCACCCTTAGCTCAGTGGCGCTGGCCGGGATTCGAACCCAGGATCTTTCGATCCTGTGCTCAAATCGATACCACTACACCACTCTTGGCATGGCAAGAGGCGAGGCAAAAAAATTGTTGTTCACTGTTCAGTTTACTGTCGAAGTAATACGTAATACAACCATTAACCATAAACCAATGTGGTTACACTTGTAACAGGGGGCCGAGGCGTAACCAGGTTTTTTTTTAAAGTAGTCGGCGAGTTACATTCAAAACCTGTTGACTGTATTATTTTGCCTGGCTCAGAGCTCTTATCATTAGAAAAGTTTCACAATCTCTGTCCGTAAAGGAGAGGGGGGAGGGCGGTTGCCTACAACACTACCCACCTAGTACCTACCCCTTGCAACGCCCCTGAGTTACATAACAATACACCTGGAATAACTGTGAACAATCATCATCACTTTATTCATAAACTGGAATAATAGAGTGACCCTACGAAGCGGCACAGAGACGCTAAGGGAGAAAAATTAGCAAAGAGTTTAATGAATTATTTTAGCAGAATTGAGTCTACAAGAGGTCCGCGTGACCTGCAGAGTTGCCAAGTCCCTCCCCAGTGAAATTATTATATTGGGAATATGGGAATGAAATTCCCAGTAAAATTTTCAAATAAGTTCGAACTGAAAAAGCTTTTCAATCTGAAAAAAGAAGCTCATATAATATGGGTCCGTATTTCATAATGGAGAACCCAACAACACGAAATTTACTGAACTGAATACCATTCTAATCGACCTTTCCCTGGGGCCGATTACCAAACCAGACGCTGCCTGCCTACCCAAACTATTCATCTCATTCCAAACCAGTCAAGCCGTAACATTTACTTCTGTTTGTCTCTGGTCCAAATTTTTGATAAAATCTTTGTTCTAATGCCATAAATATTTATTATGTGAAAACTAACTGCAATTCTTCAATTAAGATTATTGTAGAGTTGAAAGCAAAAGAATTGAAAAGGACGCCCAGTTATATCGACCATCATATGACTGTGAATCTCGGACATGAGGTGCAATAATATGATAATTCTACCCTGGACCCTGAATTTGGATTTTAATTGATCTTGAAGATTGGGGAACAAAGTCTTTACAAAAGGATAGGGTGAAATAAATAGGAATAAGTGGCAATGCACAGGGTATAACTGTATAATATCTTTTGAAATCAGGTAAAAAACTAAAACATTATTTTGCTCAATCATGAGTCTTATAAATCGTTTAGTAAATTGGTCACACATCGCCATTAGGGCGTGTCACGACGAAGCGTCCACAGTATTCGATTGTTTGCGTCATAATTAGCTCACCAGCCAGCCCAAGGTTCGCGACGAGGTTCACGGAAAGTTTCTGGCTTGCTTTCCGCTCAGTTTCACCGTGTTGACTGTTGAACAGCTGTGTGTGCCGGTCACTGTACTAACCAAGAACTCACTGCAGGGGAGATATAATATATTAAAACTGTTCTCTAAAAGTCTTTATTGGAATCAAAGGAGAAGCAGTTGATTTTGAAGCAGTAAATCACGAGAAATGCATGAAGCAAGGCTTTCGCCTTGAATGAGTTCATGAAGCATAACTTATAGACACTTGTTAACTAGTGAATATACCAATGTACTATTAGTATAATTGATAATTGCAAGAAGCACATTAGAATTGGTCTGATAAAATATATCGAAATTAGCCCATTTTATGTCCTTGTGTGTCGATTACGGTCGCTTTTAGTCTGATCTAAAATCGACCGAAATCGACGCACAAGGCCATAAATGGCAAACTGTAATTATCCGAAAAAAAAGAAAAAAAAGTGAAAACATGTAATATACTTAAAATATGGACCTGACCTTGGGTAATTGGGTAGCTCACTTTTCCGGGTCGCTGGGCTGTGTGTGTGTCTGATCGTGTGTACAATGTACATTTAGTGCACTGCTTGAAGGTCTACTGTATATCCACTCAGAACCAATTAATGGAAATCAATCAGTTGGAGATGGGATAATCATAAATCACAAAATATCTATGTTAATTGAGAAATGATAATCTGTCTGAATTTTAGATCAGTCCCTCCCACTTTTCGCGCCGTGTATATTTCCATTTAAATGAATGAGAGTATAAATTCTTGGATTATAAAATTCATTGTTAAATTGAAATGAATTATTAATACCGGGTGTTCACGGCAGTTGTTCCTAACTTTGAGCGACGATTGTGGGAGAACCAAAGCAGATAGGCTTACCAAATTTTGAAAAATGGTTCAAAATGGCTATAAAATAGTGACTAGCTATCCCAGCTGAATTTTTTTGATGATTTTGTCCCCGTTCACCTAGGGCCTTGTTGTTTATGATTCGTTGTGACTTGTGCTGCAGTACGCGTGCGGCTTGTTTTATGCTGTTTACATAATTGGTCATAAAATCAAAACGACTAATTGGATCTTTCTGAAATTTTTACATAGTGTTAATTAGATGTCTGAGTTTATCCAACCAAAATTTCAAGGCCCTAGGTGACTGGGAACATGTCGAACTTCTTACGTCCAGTATGGCAATATTGAAAAAATCATCAAAAAAATCAGCTGGGATAGCTAGTCACTATTTTATAGCCATTTTGAACCATTTTTCAAAGTTTGGTAAGCCTATCTGCTTTGGTTCTCCCACAATCGTCGCTCAAAGTTAGGAACAACTGCAGTACCCAGTATAAACTTATTGATTCATACTTGGGTTATTGAAAGTGCAGCAGGGGCATCCTAGACACTCCAGGTTCCAATGTAAATCTTTCTTGAACTCATTCCGTACGTTCTGTTGTTCACACACTTCCTTTTCTGTTGTACTCCCTCAACTCTGCTTTCTGTCGGCAGTGTAATCGTAGCAGGTATTCTTTTCTGTTTGTTGACAAGGAGTGAGAAAAGTGTGTGGGTGTGTGTGTCACACATAAAATATATGCATCGAAAACGTTACGTTTTAGCTATCTGTGAGACGTTGTTAAAGGGAAAATTGAAAATTTTCACTTTCTTCTGTTTTTGTATGCAGGCACATTCCAGACAGGTGGCAATCGGTTGCACTGAATCGAGCATGAGTTAGTATCCCTGTCAATGGGGACTGTTGCGTCAGTCATATTGACTCCCCTGCACGTCACTTTCTAATGAGCCCGAATAAGGCTGAGAAACACAAGTCACCAGCACTTCTTCGTTTCTGTCACACTGTATGACATGGTTCCCTTCAATGGTTATTGCTGTCTTACGTCTTACACTCGTAGGTTTCGTCGGATTTTTGAAACAATTCCAACTCCGCAGACAAACGTCTAGCGTTCTACAACATTCTCTCTCTGAGGTTCTGCGGGATGTGGCCTCAAGACAAGAGGTATGTCAGAAAGGGGGCGGCGGAACTATTTAACATATTGACAGTCTGATTAACAAGTTAATTTTGATTTTATCAGCAGCTGTTTTCTACAGAATGATGTGCTTGAACTTTCTCATATACTCTGATAGTCCCAGTCTGCCTTCTAACTTTGGAGTCGAGCCATCACGAAAGCGGAAGGGTCCTCGAGTTTCTTTGCCAAAAGTTTGGCTCTGATGAAGAGCAATGATAACGGGAGGATTTCAGTTCGATTTTAAAATCATACCATTTATTATAAAAGTTCATTCTTAATCTTGCTGAAGAATAATTGGGATAGGGGTATGATTGTAGCTGATTCTGAGTAACTTCTAGAGTTTAGCTTTAGAAAATTAAAATCCCACATTGGCACATACGAGGGCGTGTGACTTTGTCAGTCATATGCCCCACTCCCACAGTATTTATATGCCACATAACTCATACAAATGGACTTTCCCCTCCCTGGAGCCTTACCTGGCTTATTCTAATGTTTGAGTACCCAGAGGAAGGCTTATAGTAACCCACAAGCTGCCTTGAGGATTATGTTACTCTCGAGATTATGCCTGATAAACTGGTGCACTTTAATTTCTTAATCAAAATGAAAAAGATAATAGGGGAGTACAGAGTAGGTGATCTATGAATCAAGTTGATAGTAGTAACTAAACTTGCCGAAATAGGTAAGTATTGGGCATGTCATGTGTGATGTGATGATAAGGTTTGAAGTTACTTGGGGCAGTGAGTGAGGCACCTATTAATTTGAAACTTTCTGTACACAGAGTGTCTCCTTCACACTGCAAGTACTGTAACATTCAAGTTAATAATAGGCGATTTAGTAAACTGCCAAATGTAAGCGCTCTAAGTTTTTGATCACGTGACATAATGACATAACCGAACAATACAATGCAATACGTATTGCGCCGATCTCAGTACCTTACCTTCAGCGAGCATTTAACTTAAATCTGTATTTGTGGTTAATGCATGCGTTATCTCAGTATTTGTGTATTTAGGTAATTTTATTCGGCAGTTTCTTAGAATGCAGCGTTTAGACACGATCAAATGGTTTCAATGATGGTTTTAGTTGAAGAGAAAAACGGATTAACTTTACATGTGATTACAAGCTTTACATTGAAAGTTTCATATCGCAAGTTTTTATAATAACTTGATGATTGAACTTCGTATTTAAATTTTAAAAGCACAAAATCATCAAACACTTGAGATTTTGTGCCTGAAATATTCCTTGTATTTCGTCTTCCCGGAACTGTGAGTGATTTCAGATGATATGATCTGGATCATTTCCTCGGTGTCTCTAGCTTAAGGAACCTTTTAAGGTTTCAAGCTTTAATTGAGGGGAAATGAAGGCCATACGTATTCAGAGCCGAGACGTGCGATAAGTTACTCTTACCTATTACTCTATTACCTAGACTCGGTAAATTTGGATTGTGTCCTTGGGAAGAAACTGAAAAACATATTGGCTTCAAACACTCAGTACACAGTTTCACCTCCACATTGCATGAAATGGAGGTTTCCAGTCTGTAGGTATTTCAGTTTCTACCTCAGATCAGTTCAAAGTATTGCTTTGGGTCACAGAAGAACCTAGCCGGAACTATTAAAATCCGTCGAGTGTAGCTGTTATACCCCTAACTCACTCTCCCGGCAGATACTTCGGTTTGATCACGGAGAAGGGAAGTCGGAACACTTGTCACGTGTTCATGACAGACCTCACCAGCTCTGAGCGGTTTATTTCTAACTTCGGGCACTCCGGACTCACCATCCGAGCGAACAACGGCAATGCAGGTTCGTGAATATGAAGACAAGTTCTGAGTTGGTAAATTGTGATAGAAGCTGTGACTCGTTCAATGTTTATGTCAAATGATTTCTACATTGTAATTCTATCGTAATTATTACATTTTTGACTGAACTTAAATCACTTGAAATTCTACCCATTAAGTAGAATTTACTGATCACTGAAACTCCTGTTCACAGGACACAAGCACAACGTGAGAGTAGCTACGTACATAGTGCGCGGCTTTGCATGCGTCTACAAGCACCGAGATGACGTACAGGTGAAATATACCTAAATTTCAAGGCATTAAAATGGAAATTTAAGTTTATTGGAAGAGTAAGTAAAAAGAAGAGAGGAAGTTATTGACCAACGTTTTCAATGTTTCTCTCGGCCTCGTTTGGATATTTATGTAATATTGATTTTAAAGCTGCGGGGGAACATTAAATTGAAAATGCGTTTAATAACATATTCGGCTACAACCTGGCTGATGGAGCGCTTAATACGTTCTTAGTACTTAAGTATTAAGTAATCTAGGTATGAACCATGCACTCCACCATGAAATCTGTACATGCCACACTCTACATACAGTGAAATCTGTACATGCCACACTCTACATACAGTGAAATCTGTACATGCCACACACCACATACAGTGAAATCTGTACATGCCACACAGCACATACAGATATTCGTGATACACTCGAATACTGTTTGTCACAAACGCGTCCTGTTCATTAGGTTGATCAGACTAAGACGAAGGTGGACAGTTCGAACCAGGACACAGAGTCAGTTATCTACGACAGCAATGACTCCAGCACCCTCGACAAGTTAGTAGGGACATAGTATCGTATTATAGTTAAACTGCAGAAACTCGAGATCGTCATGATATGGACCAATCAGCGCGCGAGGTTTTGGTCAACTCGTGCGATGATTGGTCAATGTCTAATGGACCTGTGGATAAACTAATTTTAAATCATTTCCTTTTTATAGTTATGAGAAGTGAATCAAAGCATATTCTATACATATTTCAGTGGTAACAAAGGCAGTCTGGTGTCACTGAACACAGTGAAATACCTCCCCAACTCTCCTTCAGATTCTAGCTATGAGGTTTGTTGGTCTGTCCGTCAATAAAATTTTGTATTTCCCCATATTTCCACATTTATTCCATATTGTATTCAGGTGTGCGTGTTCTACATTGTGTTGTACAAGTGATATGTTACGGGGGCTACTGCCATTTTGTGTCAAATTTAAAGTTCAATATTTGAGATTGATATTTCCTACCATGTTGACTCTGATTCTACTACGACAATCTCTCACTGTAATTGCTGTTGTCCCCCGTTCTCAACATACACACTGAGTTGAAACGTGACTCCTGCTGACAATCTGTCTATCTGTCTACTGGGCTAGATCTATGAATTCTTTTAGATTGACATTTTTTGAACGATTTTATGAACTTCAACTTCCATGAAATATCCTCACAATCACGATGATTTCTCTCCGAACTTATTGCGCTGCAAACGTTATCAATGAACTAAGTAATTAGTTAATAAATGGATCCATCTGTCATCTAACTTACGAATCGTGTTTTCTGTGTTTTGTAGGCTGTACGGTGGCTTGTGCCACAGTATCAATTAGCGCTCAGA
Source organism: Beroe forskalii (assembly GCA_011033025.1). Lineage (NCBI taxonomy): Eukaryota > Metazoa > Ctenophora > Nuda > Beroida > Beroidae > Beroe > Beroe forskalii. The sequence continues at coordinate 139,613 of WFMF01000074.1, read as the reverse complement.
AAGTGTGGAAATACAGGAAGTGTTTGCGTTGCTATGATTGGTTGCCAAATTGATTTAATGATTTGTGCGCTCATTGGTCATAAATCATTATCGGTGGGAAAATTAATACCTCACAGGAAGTGTGAAACATCTTTATCGGAATGTGATAACCGTTATTCTCATATTTTTAATGGAGTTATGGATATGCTTTTAAAGCTGCATATAAAATATCAATAATGTTTGTGCTGCCGAACGTAAATCCAAATTAAGTGACGACTTGACAAGAAGCGAGATAAAAGGTGATTGATCGTGTCGTTGCTATAGGAGACTAGTGGGCGATTACATATATAGACTTAATGGTTTGTGTTATAATGAGAGTGTTTTCTGTTTCAATGGAACGTCAACTAATAGTTTGAGTTTTGGTCTTTCAAACTTTGATCATTTGACTGTATGGTTTCAAAATACTGAGCAGAAGTATGATAAAAAGTTTCTGTGATTAGAAATCAGAGTGCGCGGCGTGACTATGCCAAATGTCACTCGCGTGGCTAGCATAATAATATACATAATTTAAAAATTTACTCTGAAATGGTCATATTCATAGCTGAACTGCCCTCCTTTTGGGAGGGCGCCCTCCATGCCCTCCATTGCCTCTTTCGGACCTTGCCCACCTTTTTTGGAGGGCAAAATCTAAAACCCCATTAATTCTGATAATTTACTCACAATTCTGAAAATTTACCTAATAAGCACTATCTCTCGGATCACATTTTCAGTCCCTAAAAAAAGTCGCCAATTTCAGAAAAATTTACCTATTAAGCACTATCTCGGATCATTTTAAAAATTTACCTATCAAAGCACTATCGAATCAATTTTGAAAATTTGCCCATGACATCATAATAAAATTTATCTATAATCCACAAAAATCTCAAAATTTACCTAAATATCTGAAAATTTTAAAATGTGAAGAATTTACCTATTAAGCACTATCTCGGATTGCTTTTTCAGGTGGCGTCCCAAAAACAAAAAAAGAAAAAAGTCGTCACATAAATTCCGAAAATATACCAACGAAATTTGCCCTCCCTTCAACGGTACTTCCCCTCCAAAATGGGGAAAAAAGTGCCCTCCCAAAGACTCAAAGAATTTTCAAGAGTCGGCAGCTATGGTCATATTTTCTTCTTTTCATGATTTTTCGTGGAGGTAATACTTCGCAATGAATTTGGTTAGAGATGATCTGGCATGCTTTGATGTCCCAAATTAGTGCAAAATAATCCCTTTAGGGATCGTTCGCGTACTTATTGAGGTTATGTTGGCCGTTCTGTATCCTCCCCTTTCTTCCTTTTAATCAAGTTTACCACAGTTGTATTGCAACGTATAATATGTGAACGATTTGATCTCAATTTCTGGCATTTTTTTTTTTTTAAGCCATATAGCGTGCTGCTGTGCGTCTGTGATACTTTATCATGAAAAAAAGACAAATTTAATTTAAAGGGACATTAAATCTACTAAGTTTGGTTTACGTTAAGATAACGTAATGGCGAATCGTATTACGCAAACCCCTGCTTCAAAATGCTTACCTACTCACCCTAATCCCAAACACTCGTCTTTATAGGTTAAATTCTAGCTTTCAATGTCGGTTTTCAAATAACTAGTGTCTGTGCGAACAATGCAAAATCACCAATCCTCTGCTTCATTCTTCTAAAGTGCCCCAATCTAATTTGAAACAGCCGAGATTAATAAGACTTGACGCTATATTTAGGAATTCAGACTCTCTATCGGTCGTTATTAAGTATGCATTTCTTTGTGGAAACTGGTATATGTTCACCTGTATCCTCCATTTCTTCTTTTCTACATTGACTTACAGAATCTCAATTTCTGGCATTTGTACTTTTTTCTTAACTTCAATAAACGCAAATTTGACAAGGAACCACTGACTTAAGTATGTTTACGTTGTCGAGGCGCGTATTATGAAACGAAACATTACTGTCCCAATTCCATAACGAGGTTCATTCTAGCTTTCAATGTCGGTTAATGATAAATCTACTTGGCAGAAACACTGAAAATCTTCCTCGACATACCTAATGCCCCCACATAAAATTCAAACAATAGATAAGGAAGTCGAAAATTTCTTTGTGTAAATTACCTGACATTTATTTTCAACAATCTTTAACTTCACGCCCGTTGATTTAGTTTTCTGTCCCAATCCCTAACTGTAAATTGCCTATGATAAATCCGGTTACAACCGTTTGTAAAGCAATGGACGAAAGTCTAAAACTGTTAGACTTTTTTTTTATTTTGGGCACTTACTAAATCAATATTTATTAGTTATAAGTGGATTGTCAGATATTTTATGCATACCAAGTAAATAGTAAATGTGGTTGTCCGGACTTTCTCCATTGCAGAGATTTGACTTGAACCAAATCATACAGTGATGTACGTTTCTATGCGGAGGACCCAATGGAAACCCTGCTCAGAATTCAGAAAATCATCTGACATACTTGGACATGGAGAAAAGACTTAGTGTACTGTATAGCTGTATGATGATTCGGTTCTAGTTAACTCTCTGCAATGCAGTCACATGAGAAAAAGCAGGTTTAAGTCGTAGTTTGGGTGTATTTTACGGCCATTAATGGTCCAAAAGGCCATTTCCATTCATCTTTGCGAATATGATGTTCATTGTGTAGGTATTCTATTTTCGCTCGAGTGAATTTTTGAATATAGAATGCCGAATCTTTCGACTGTGCAAGTCGCCGTATACGGTCATCGCCTCAACATGTTACCGCTTAATATAGCAATAATATTGCTGCAATATCGAAAATATTGACTTCAAACTAAACCATATCACTTAACAATATGTTAATATGTGATTTCGGATAAATATGCCACAAAAGCTTCCTCAATTCGCGTCGACTTTTAAGTTTCAATGCATGTCTAGTCTGAGGACATTTATTCTGATTTAGGATTAAGTTGATATGATTATGACCCCCTTCATGTATTTTCCATTTAACCATTTGCTCTTTATTTCACCCCATTTGCTCTTTATTTTAGCACTAACCATCTATCGTCGCCACTCGCCTCCCTATCTGGAGTTATTTTTGATTCCAAAATTTTACTATTTTAACCGCTCGGCAACTATTAAATGGGCTCATGATAAATAAAAGGAATCATTTATCCTTAACTTAATGAAATTGGAGCAGTACTTAAAATTCTCTTGTGCGGTGAATGGATCGTTATTAGTGCCATATTCGGGCTTGTGTGATATCAATTAATCTCACTCTTGAGTCGTTGTGTGGGGCGAGTAGATGTTCTAGCAGAATTGTCATGGAATCGTCATGATCTACATGGGGGTTCCTCTTCATTTTTGTCATGGATTTCCCAGTAATCCGTGAATTAAAGTATCCACTTTGTCCCCTTGTGGCTTACATTATGTCTGCTTGATATCACATCCTAAGTTTTAGGACGTAATTATCACAGAGTGAAGTGGGTAATAGATCATGCCGAGTCGCCTGCTTGATTGGATGATACCTTACCCGTATCATGATCTCATTTGCAGATATTCTTGGAAAATAGTTGGAGCTTTTTTGCGTTTCCTACGGCACGCGCGGCATGCTTTGTCGAGGATCAATAGGTAAATCCACATGTAGAATCATGACAATTTTGGGCTAGAACATCTACTGTGTGGGGCCGAGCGTTCGTCGTTTGCAGGAACGCGCTAACTCCTAATTCTTTCAATTCGTTGCCGCCGCGCGAACGTACGAACTTTTTATACGTTACGTCGCTTTGCGATTGGTGGATTTGCTACATTTTCTGCCGCGTTGCAGAATTTTCTCAACGGGCACCCTCCGATTGAATCCACGTCACCACTCGCTGCATACCGGTCCATCAGAGTAACCAATCATCAAGCATTTCGATCTGACTCGTATTGGTTTAATCTGATAGCCAGTCACAGATCAATTATTATCAGTAAAAGCTTTGGAATCAGTATTCTTTCCCTTCCGCTATTGAAATTTCTCATTATTTGCGTATTCAACGTACAACGTAAGTAACATAAATGTAAAATTTCAAATCCCGCGGGAATGGGGATTTTATTCCCTAAAACTCTAAAACAATTGCCTCCGTGCCAAAATACCAAAAGTGAAAATATCATGGCCTCCAATTTCTAAAATTTCTGAAAGCGATTTGTTTATTTACTGTCATATTTCCAAATTTCTCTGCTTTAGTGCTTTCACTGAAAGCCGAGTAAAGCCTAAGAGAGGCTCTTAAAGCTGCTTTCAGTGTTTTTTTTAGACAAAACTTATTTCTATGGAGCTTCTTTTAGACTCAACTTATTTTTATGGTCACGGCACACAATATAGCAATATAGAGGCATTTAATACTGAAGACATTTTGGTCATTGAATGAAATGATTGCAAAACTTTCCGATTTCGAATATTACTTGAAATAAGCCTTTTTAATGACTTCATTGCCCCAATAAAATAAACGGATTTTCATTTGATGAAAATCCGTGATGAAATTTATAACAAACTACGTAGCAGTCAAAAGCAATGGTCAATACCGACTCAATTATTTATCCAGCTCTACAAGTATTTGAGACAAAACATTTTTAATTTTTTCTTTTAACAATCAGAAACCCGATATAAATTTTTCATTGTCAGATTTCCTGATGACGTTGAAGATTCGACGAAATTAATTGAATTTCAGAAAAAGTTCGTTTCACTTCGCTGAGCTAAGAAGAGAATAAAGAAAATTATTCATTCTATTATGCGGCTCATAAACAATTATCCGATATTTCAGTTAAGTATAAATTTTTCGCTCATCTGATTTTACAGCTATCCAGCCGAGTGCTGAAGAACAGTGGTCATCTCTGCTAGCAAACCAGTTTCTTAGACAGTTAACTTTTATCATCATATTATTTATCTATTATAAGAGAAAAAATGAAACCATCTGTGCAAAAATTATTTACAAAGGTTTTATTGTTGGAATGTGATCTAATGGGTCCCATGAAGGTCTCCAAAGAGTGTTAAGGTGCTACCTTGAAGGGAAAAGTCAGGAGGGCCACGCCCTTTTTCGACCGTGGGAAATTTTGAGGGAAAAATAGAAATTCAGTTTTTATATGATATATGACATGTGGGTACCCTAAACCTATGTTTTTTGGGACGGGGAATCGATTCGAAACACTTTCAAAGTCGTATCTAACTTCCTTGACCCAAAACCGGCCACGCCCATTTTTGCGCAAGGCATTTTTGAGGTCTAAAAGCTATTTTTCAGATTAAGGGGTATTTGGCATGTAGGTACTCTAAACCCATGTTTTTTGGGACGAGAAATCGATTCCGCACATTATTAAAGTCGTATCTACCTTCCTTGCCCCAAAACCGGCCACGCCCACTTTTTGTGTATGGGATTTTTTGACCGCCACAAAGGTATTTTTCAGTGAAGTGCGATATATGGCATGTAGGTACTCTAAACCCATGTTTTTTGGGACGAGAAATTGATTCCACACGTCATTATCAAAGCCGTGTCGACCTTCCTTGACCCAATACCAGTCACGCCCACTTTTTGCGTATTTGTTGGGAGATAATCCTCTTATCTGTGGTCATTGGGGTCTATTACCCAATGGTCGATATTCTAATATTAATATACATTATACAATCACTATGTCTCTGAGCTATCTGTCCTCTGCTGCACAGGTTTCTGGATGCTTTCGCACAGAATTTCAGAAATTCTACTACAACAGGAATTTTGCCAACGAAGCATTGAAAGTGATATTTCGCCGAGAAGATAGGGTTCTAGAGCTGAGGTCGCTTGGCAATGGCTTCGTGATAGTGGGACACAACGAACCTGCTCCGGGTTAAAGAGATGGGCACGGCTGAAATGATAAGCAGGGAAAGAGAAAAAACCCGCTGTGCTCAGGTTAAGAGAATGACCGAACAGAAAACAAGAGGTTAGGTTTTAAGGTTTGGCATGTCGTGAAGAATGGGGATCAAGTTGGATGCCTACAGGGATAGCTGACAAGGAAGTATTCAGACAAATACACTGCCATAGAAATCTTGAAGGGTAGCTGGGCATTGAATTGAATTTAACATAGGTGGAGGTCCATTTATCCTTTCTATCCAGAATGGAAAGGAGGAGTGAATGTCTGACATTTTAATGAATTGATCGACCCCAGTGAAAGACTGAGAGAAAAATTCAAGGCCAGTGAGTGAGGATTGATAAACTCTTCACCTCAATAACAGCGGAGCCTCGATCTAGCAGAGCATACAACAGAGAAGTGAAGAAAGTTATGACAGTAGCAGTCGGAAAGGAACTGGTCGGGCAGGAGCAGAAAAGCGCCTCAATAAATTTCATTCCTCGCTCCCAAGGGAGGAATAGGGATGCATTGCCCGTTTTGATAGGTTAAACATTAGTTGACTGCCGCGCCTCCTTGATTTCTGGGTTGGTTTTTTGTTTCCAGAATTTTGTCTATCACCAGTAGAGGACGACCATAGTAGACCAATGGACTTTTTATGTGGGAAGACAATCAACAAGTGTTACCTCGAATGACTAACCTAAACTACTGCAGCTAGTTTGACCAGATACCAGATAATCAATAATCAATTCTGATAACATGTTTAAAGAGTACCAACATGCATCATATCTTATGTCACTGAGCAATATCTTTTTAGACTGGTCGAAAATACCCTACACAAAAAGTGGCCGTGTGACCACAAACGGATCAATGAAGTTCAGTACGACTTTGATAATGTGTGAATCGATTCTATTTCTTTATTCAAACACATGGGTTAGGGTACCTACATCCTAAATGTCGTATTTAACTGAAAAATAACTTTATGGTGGGCCAAAATCTCATACACAAAAAGTGGGTGTGGCTAGTATCGGGTCAAGGGAGGTTGAGACGACTTTAATAATGTGTGGAATCGATTTCTCGTCCCAAAAACATGGATTTAGAGTACCTACATGCCATACATCACACTTCACTGAAAAATACCTTTAAGCGGGCGAAAAATCCAATACGAAAAAATGGGCGTGGCCGGTTTTGATACGAGGTAGACACGACTTAAACAATGTGTGGAATCGACCCCTCGCCCCAAAAAACATGGGTGTAGAGTACCTACATGCCATACATCGCACTTCACTGAAAAATATCTTTGTGGCGGTCAAAAAATCCCATACGCAAAAAGTGGGTGTGGCCGGTTTTGGGGCAAGGAAGGTAGATACGACTTTAATAATGTGCGGAATCGATTTCTCGTCCCAAAAAACATGGGTTTAGAGTACCTACATGCCAAATACCCCTTAATCTGAAAAATAGCTTTTAGACCTCAAAAATGCCTTGCGCAAAAAATGGGCGTGGCCGGTTTTGGGTCAAGGAAGGTAGATACGACTTTGAAAGTGTTTGGAATCGATTCCCCGTCCCAAAAAACATAGGTTTAGGGTACCCACATGTCATATCTTACTTATAAAGTCGCAGATTGTGTTTTTTCTTTGTACGTCACGCCCCATGGCAACGCGCGCGCAATGGGGGAATTTGCACGTGCAGATTAACTGCGCGCGCGTTCATTTCTGTTTAATGCTGTTTTGAATTCGGACCTTTATAACTTTTGATGTGGCCGGAATTTTTTGATCCGGTAAAAAGTATTTAGTTGATTTTAGATTTGCGAACGAGGTGCTGCGTAGCAGCGCCGAGTGAGCTGTGTATTTGCAGGCCCAACGGGCCTGCTAGTCTTATATATAAAGTAAAGTCACACGTGAATAATGTTTGTCTGTAATTCCGTATACAATTAAATTTGAGCTTGCCAAGAAAATATCAAGAGAAACAAAGGCAAAAGGGAGAAATGAGGCGCCGTTGCTATGGAAACCAATTTTTGTGCACGTGCAGATTATAATCAGTTCAATGCGAGTGCTTTCTATTACGCTACTACTGTTAAATGCTGTGCTGACATAGTTTTTGAAAATTTGACGTTGTTTTACATCAAATTCAAGATCTCAAGATGGAGAATGGACAAAACTTGAACAACGGAGGATATTTCAGATGAATTGTTTTCTGTGGCAGTGTTTGGCAGATAATCAATGCTGAGTCGGCATGATAACAATAGTAACTATAGTTTCGAAATTAGCCGTTTAGTTTACAAAAGTGTACAATTCAATCGAGTGGAATATATAAGGTGCAGTAGCAGATTACGAAGACAGTTCCTGGCCTGGATTAATAAAAACAAAACAAAATGGTCCAATGTCAGTATCAGTATGAGAATTAACATAGACTTCTTGCAATCAAAACGGAACGCTGGAACAAAACTCACATGGTTAAGCATAACTAACACTAACCGACGCCGTTCTATTTTCCACTCTGCCCTTCATAAAATTTAATAATGATTTAATTGATTTCGTTACGACTAACATTCGATCCAATTTTTGATGCGGTAAGAACTATCCAATCAATTTGAATGGTAGTTTTTAAAATTTGCGAACGAGGTGCTGCGTAGCTGTGTGATCTGTGTATATACGTATATGCAGGCTCAACGGGCCTGCTAGTCTCTTATATAAAGTTGCATTTTCTGTTTTTCTGTACGTCACGTTTTTTGTCCTTTTGTAGACACATTTTGGGGCGCCCACGTGCAGTATGGATATAGGCGCGCGCGTTGCTATGGTTACACGTGTTATGTTCTTTGCGCGCGCGCGTTCATTTCTGTTAAATGCTGTTTTGAGTGCGTTGATCCGTAACTTGTGAACGGATTAGAATTTTTTGATGCGGTAAAAAGCATTTAGTTGATTTGAATTGTGGCCGGGTTTGGAATTTGCGAACGAGGTGCTGCGTAGCAGCGCCGAGTGAGTTGTATTTGCAGGCCCAACGGGCCTGCTAGTCTCTAATATAATTTCGCAACCTCTGTACTATTTTTTTGTACGTAGTAACGTCTTTTGTCCTTTTGTAGACACATTTTGAAGCGTGCACGTGCAGTATGGATATAGGCGCGCGCGTTGCTATGGTTACATATTGCGCGCGCATTCATTTTTGTTTAATGCTGTTTTGAATACGTTGATCCGTAACTTCTGATATGATTGGAATTTTTTGATGCGGTAGAAAGTATTTAGTTGATTTGAATCTTGCGAACGAGGTGCTGCGTAGCAGCGCCGAGTGAGCTGTGTATATGCAGGCCCGACGGGCCTGCTAGTATCATATAAAAACTGAATTTTCATTTTTCCCTCAAAATTTCCCACGGTCGAAAAAGGGCGTGGCCCTCCTGACTTTTCCCTTCAAGGTAGCACCTTAACACTCTTTGGAGACCTTCATGGGACCCATTAGAACACATTCCAACAATAAAACCTTTGTAAATAATTTTTGCACAGATCGTGGCATTTTTTGCCGTTTTTTACCTTATAACTATGACTCTGGAAAGACTACTATCACCTATGTTTTAGCAGCAATACTGTCTTGATATGGTTTGTGCTCTAGATACATTTTATCTTATGAATGACGTCATTTACTGATAAATGTCGTCATCCGGTCTAATATCATGTTCATTTCACCGCATATCCATTGTATCGCCACCACTAAACCGCATACTCACACAATAAATCGAATAGTTGTCCAAGAAAAAGCAGGTGGACTGCGGTCATCAATTCACCGCTCCTAATGCTGACAATGGCGTGTCCCAGGAGCGCCTATCGTCTATCCGTGATGGACCTAGACTACAGTTGCAGGGGGGAGGTGAATGCCTCTAATTTCACGCTACAAAGCACCACTCTCCAACTCTCTCCCTCTCTCCCTCTCTCTCCCTCCCTCTCGCATATGTTATATATGACATTGTAGCGTGTCTCGCTGATATAATAATGATATTGTTGTAATATCGTAATTGGATGGCCAAGGTGCTCTGGTGGTGCTCACCTTCAGCTTCTCTCTCTCTCTCACACATACACAGACATACACACCGTTTTCGTTATACCTCTGTCGCGTACGTGTGTTATCTTCTTCTTGCTTCTTCTTGCTTCTTCTTGCTTCCTCATTTCCTTCTCTCGTTGTAGTATAATCTCCATCAACACGTTGTCTTCTGAGGGGCGAGAGTGCAAGGAGAGAGAGAGCTTCCTGATTCATGAAGTCTGTGATTTGCTTCAAAGACAAGGTAAGGAAGCTGATCATGTGGTTTAAATCATGTAAAGGAATATATCATAACATTATGTGTCTCATTTGTAACGTATGCCAAACAAATGAATCTTTCATCATTTCAACATCTCACTGTAAGTGTATGATATTGCGCTGACCGCTTTGATTTTATCAAAAGAGTAAAGGAAATGGCACGAGTTTGACTTGTAATGATAAATTCAAGTTCTCGCGTCGCGTAATGTATCGTTGGTTTTAACAGTGAAATTTGATGCAGATAATAATTGGGATGCTAATGCGTTCGGGAATGTTTATAATTCTTATTCTTGACATTTTAGACAAACATTTGAATTTTTGCAAAGATAATATTATGTCATGCCGATTTTGAAGTCCTAGCAAAATTGAAAGAAAGAGTGAATCGTCAGAATAAAATTTTTCGAAAACTTCATGTTTTTTGGAATGACGAAGAATGTCTCATTCCTACACTAAGCTTCCCTAGTAGTGAAGCCATGTGGGTCCCAGTGGAACTTTCTGTGGAATTGAGAGTGGAACTGAGAGGCCAGTTGGATATTGCACGAGGAATGAATCTCATACCTGAAGGGATCTGGTAGTTCTTATAATTCTGCCAGCAATCATTGCAGCAGCTTGACATTGTGTCGCTTGTCGAGACTCTCCTATAATGAGGAGCAGCTAGAGTGTTTGACAGGACTCAGAGCTTCCTGCTTCCCATGCTGGAAATGAGAGCTAGCCGTCATAATGTCATAATGATAATATGGCTATTATCAAGTCCTTAAATCTGACGTCTAGCTTCACTTCCTTGTAACTGAGTTGTCTTATGTTTGAAATATATGAATAATTTTATTAGAAATACAGATCGTACATTATAAGATGTTGCACAGAGCAGTCTATATCTGGTAGTATATATGACTTCATTCTTCACACTGTCAACCTGTCTTACGCCGAGATACTAAAATAGACATTGTCTATCAAATACCGATTGACACGTCTCTTCACTTGCCAATAGACAAGTTCTATGATCGACAGGTGTGGTTAGGAAGTCGTTATCCCATTTCGTGCCTGATTGTTACATAAACAATATCTCCGAATTATCGGAAGTGCTTATTGAGGACTTTGTAGGGGTTTATTTTTAATGAATCAATGTTTTAGTCAACTTATAGGCATTCCGCTTTCAATAAGTTTAATCTAAACAGTAAAACGGTATCTTGCTGTTTCAATGTGCCGCTGGTAACATTTTTCAGTGGTTATAAGAAAGTCGCTTTGAAATCTTAGTGCAAAGTTTTCTTGAACAAACCGTCAAAAACTTGTGGCTGATTTTTGTTGCAAGTACCCGATGTCCGTGTCGGACAGATGACTACATTTTAACCCCCGCGGCTACATTGTTCTTCGAGCCACACACACACATATATGTATCCTTTTCCCCCTACCATTTGAGATTTGTCAGATTGCTGGTGGAGGTGGTGGGTGGCGCCGGTTTTGTTCCCCGTAATGTGTTAGGATGTCGAGCCTGCTGCTGCTGACAGATGGCAATTATTACGATACATGATGTGTGTTATACTGCATGATGTCTCAACTCAAAGTATATATAATATGTTATCGCCTTCGCTGTTGGCCTCCAACAGAGATAACGGTGGCGTTCTCCTGACATATCATATGTAATATACGTGTGTTTTTGCTAAATCTGCATTGTTATATTAATATTATATCGGTTGGTATTTAATATGTTACGCGGCACTTTCTTTGTTATCAGTGTCGCTGAAATGTTGCTCCGAGTCGTGTCTCGCGATTAAACGACAGCACAATATTTAGTCATTCTTTAGCGGACCAAAGTCTGTGTTGCAAGCTGTTTTTCAGTATATTAGAATCATCAGCCGTAAATCAAGATTCCCTCCCTGGCCAGGGAGGTAACCCCCCGCGGTAAAAAAAAAACTGGCCAGGGGTATAAGTTAGAGATTTGAGTGTCACAGGGTGATATAATATTCCCGCCCTGGCCAGGGCGGTAACCCCCCGCGGTAAAAAGAAAACTGGCCAGGGGTATAAGTTAGAGATTTGAGTGTCACAGGGTGATATCTATATTAATAATTTCAGAGTGTTCGTGCATCTGTCTGTCTGTGTAAAATGACTATTTAAGAAGTGCATTTGATATTTTTGATCGTTTTTTTCGGGAAAATCTTCTCCCAATTAAGGGGCTTATTATTATTTAAGGAAAATTTGAATTGGACCATCCGTTGATTAGTTATTTGCATAATCAATATCATGCGTTTACTAATGCTAATATGCTATGAAAGGCAATACTATATAGGTGATCTCAAGTTACAAAGTATGTTGTGCAGTGCATTTCCGCGAATACCTGTATCTGTAATTCTCGGTGTTGGTAATGGTGATCCAATTACTTAACAAATTCCAAGATGAGGTCATGAAGCAACTTGTAGCTGTTGGCTGCTGGATACAAGATGAACCAAAGGTATCAGGTTTATTGTATCCGCGAATCTTCGCGGGCAAACGCTAGTAATAATAATAATATATAAGAAGATGTATCAAGATAATTGGGAGCAAATTTAAAACGATGAGATGTCAAGAACGGGAAGTGGTAGATCCATGATCGAGGTCAGGTTTTGTTGATCTAAGATGGGAAAATGTTATAGGCTATAAGAGAAGTTCTGGTGACGTCATTTTTCACGTCACTATGACGTCATCAACTTAGCGAAATTTTATTTCTTTTTTAGGTCATCTTTGTGCGCATTTTTCTATGAAGAATGGAGATAGCTCACAAATGTTGGAAAATCGTTAGTTGGAAATTTAAAGAGCTTTCAGAAAATCATACGGATCATCGGGCTATCTCGATTTTTCATCGAGATATATGCGATTTTCTAAGGTACGGTGAAAAATCGATTTCGAAATTATAGGTCAAAGAGCAAACGAATGAGATGTACAACGTATCTTGAGATGAGACCGGTCAAAGTATGTTCTACTAAGGCGGAATTGCTTAATAGGCTATATGGGAAGTGGTTTGAGCCTATTTTGGTACTGTGATGACGTCATCAAAATCGTAAAATACCTAAAATAACGTATTTTGCGATAAAAAACGCTATTTTACTACTTTGAACATCTCTAACTCAGAGTTTTCATCGGATAATGTTTTACGACGGTATTTTGCTTTTTAGACCTCGAGATTTAGCTATAAAAATAATAGTTTCAAGGTGATCGGTCGAAAAATGTCGTCATGTGAAGCCTCTACAAATTGAGCCGCAAAATGGTTGAAATTGCGTTTATGACGAAAAAATTGTACTGTAGCCCTATTCTGTGATACAATGGTGAACTAATAATGGTTTCTTCATTTCTCACAGTGACTAAATGTGGGAAATATACGATGAAATAGTGAATCACGTGAGTTCACGCGGACGGTTTGTAGAAATTAGGGGATTTGAAGAAATTGATATTTACAGGATTTTCGACTTGATTACGTTGAAATTAGTTTAAATACGACTATTTCATGTGAAATTAGATCTGGTTGCTATAATTCAGCACGTGAGTACACACGGACGTTTCGTAGAAATTAGGGGATTTGAAGAAATTGATATTTACGCGGTATTTTCGACTTGGTTACATTGAAATGAGTTCAAATACGACTAATGCGTGAAATTAAATCTGGTTACTATATTTCAGCGCGAGTTCACGTGGACGATTTGTAGAAATAAAGAAATATATCAATTCTAGTAATTCCAAGTTAGAATAACGTAGTTTTGGGCTTCGTAAGGGTGAGTTACGTGGGTTAGACTGTCGTGTGGGCAAGTAACGTGGGTTTGGACTACGTGAGGGCAAGTTACGTGGGTCCAAACTGCGTTTGGGCAAGTTACATGGAGACATGGGGTTCAAACTACATACATCTGTCAAGATATCACCACCAAAACCGTTGGACGGTTGGTCTAGTAACCCCCCGCGGGTTTGGATGTGACAACAGAACCTGAAAAGGTCCAAAATGGACTGACCACATCCAAACCAGCGGGGGGTTATAGACCAACCATCAACATTTTTTGGTATAATAATATATAATATATAATATACATGATAATTGGGAGCAAATTTGAAACTCTGAGATCTCAAGAACGGGAAATGGTAGAGCCATGATCGAGGTCAAGTTTTGTTGATCTAAGATGGGAAAATGTTATAGGCTATAATAGAAGTTCTGGTGACGTCATTTTCACGTCACTATGACGTCATCAACTTAGCGAAATTTTATTGCTTTTTTAGCGAAAATAGGCCATTTTTGAGTACATTTTTCACCAAGAAGGAAAGGCGATAGCTCAAAAATTTTGGAAAATCGTTAGTTGGAAATTTAAAGAGCTTTCAGAAAATCATACGGATCATTAGGCTATCTCGATTTTTCATCGAGATATACGCGATTTTCTAAGGTACGGTGGAAAAATCGATTTCCAAATTATAGGACAAAACGTAAACGAGTGATATGTCAAGAACTGCGGCTTATCTTGAGATGAGACCGGTCAAAGTATGTTCTACTAAGGCGGAATTGTCTTATAAGCTATATGGGAAGTTGATTTGAGCTTATTTGGGTGCTGTGATGACGTCATCAAAATCGCTTAAAACCACTAAAATAACGTATTTTGCGATAAAATGCTATTTTGCGCTTCTCAAAGAGTTTTTATCGGATTATGTGGGTCCGAATAACGGGGGTCCGAATAACGGGGGTCCGAATAACGGGGGTCCGAATAACGGGGTCGAATAACGGGGTCCCGGGGTCCGAATAACGGGGGTCGAATAACAGGGGTCCGAATAACAGGGGTCCGAATAACGGGGTCCGAATAACGGTGGTCCCAATAAAGGGGTCCCAAAAGGGGGTCCCGAATAACGGGGGTCGAATAACGGGGTCGAATAACGGGGGTCAGAGTAACATGGTTCAAACTACATACATCTGTCAAGATATCACCACCAAAACCGTTGGACGGTTGGTCTAGTAACTAACCCCCCGCGGGTTTGGATGTGACAGCAGAACCTAAAAAGAGACAAAATGGGCTGATCACATCCAAACCAGCGGGGGGTTACTAGACCAACCGTCCAACGGTAATGGTTTATCTCATTTCGGCTCATTTCGAACACCATATTCAGAACAGCTGATGATTGACTTCTGTTCTCTGTAATTCCTTGACTCTTCTGCTCTCGTTCCTCCTCTCAAAGTGATCTCTTGCGCTTTGAACTGACCAATGACCATTGTAGCAGAGCCAGGAGGTTCTTTCCCAAACTGACTTAAGTTAAAAAATATTGTAGTGTTACTTTGCACGTAACTTTTTTTGAGTCTGTTTTAAATTTTGAATTTTGAGTCTGTTCCGGAAAGGACCCCTGGTCATCATTCCCCAAGTACCGACGAAGAGTCGGGTGACTGCTCGGAAGAGCTGTCTTGTTCTGACGCTCCCTCTCTCATTCTAATTCTCGTTATCGAGATCATTTCCTGCTAAGGACTTAAATTGCTGCTGAGAAAGTTACTTAGGTTTTCTAGGAAAGCTGGAAAACACTTTTAATTGTTCCCGAGAAATGTTGTTGTGAGACATTTCCTGATTATTTTGGACCTAAGTAAGAAATGGTGGCTAAAATAATCATTCTGCGGAAAATCAAAACTGTCCCCGTATTACCACAAGCATATATAATTTACTAACGAGCCTACAGCTTCTACATTACTGCGAGAAAATCTTTAAAATATATAACTGAAATACTGCATCAATTGCACAGGAGGATTTAGCAAAGTTACACGTGGCTCCTTGTGGTGCTTTAAATAGGAAATGTGTTTCTTGTTATTACTGCTGCTATACGTTAGGAGGTGGTTTTTCAAATTCATAGATTCATGTTTTCTGAGAAAACATGAATCTCTAATTCCTGCGATGGTTGTGGAAAATCTCCCACTTTGTGTTCTGAGTTTTACATGATTTGTAGAGCGTGAATTATGTCTCAGGTGTCTGTAACTCTTTCATTTCTTCGATTTTATTATTTTTATGGACTGATGTCAAGTTGGGTCAAGCATCCAGAGTCAGGCTTTAATCTCTTCAACATCAAAAGTGTGACACGCCTAGTAGTGCACATTCGCGACAAACTATAAACAACTGTGCTCCAATTTACATCTGGTAGCAGTCCACTTTCAGTGCTGGCACTTCGTTAAATATAGTATTTTTTGGGAGAAGCTTTTTTAAAAAACGTACAAAAATTATTTTTATATGTAAATTATTAAGCTTCTCTATCGATCTTTGAAAGTTAGATGATATGGCAGTTATCAAGCTTCTCTATCGATCTTTTAAAGTTAGATGATATGGCGATTCAAATGCGTACTTATGCGAAAGTATGAAATACTGAATGAAATTTCAATCACCTATATATTCTCTCTCTCTCTCTCTCTCTCAATAACCTCTCTCAATCCTAAAAGTTAGTTCGCATAACTACAAATTTATAACGTCATCGTAAGATTCCAAGTTGCACTCTACAACACTGGTTACAGTTACACTCTCCTACTTGACTCGCTGCCCAGTGCCCACGTGTCTGTATGTGTATAGGAAAGTAGTTTGTATGCGGGCCACGCCCATCTTACAGTGGTCCTCTTGCGGAGTAAGTCTCCTGTAACAGCAGCTTAGAATACTTCAAACTCAACACAGATAGCTGTTTGACTAGCGTTTAAACTGTTAAATAGTCTGACTGTTGACGTATTTCCTTTATCTGGAGATCTCTCCCTCACTCTCTCAGACGCCCGATTCCTTCCTTAATACGGCCCTGTAATATTATTACCGTGGTGTCTCGACCTTTTAAGGCGCGGTGTATTACGCCGCGCTTGGGTACTTTTCCAATGCGCTTGCATTGAAAGTAGGAACCCAGGCGCGGCGTTATACACCGCGCTTCAAAGGGTAGATATTATTGGGTAACATGCTGCAGCATCTTGCAAGTGAAATTCAGGAAATTCCCTGGTAAAGTGAAATTAAACTGTGATCTGCTTGATTGCCCGACACACCTTTTAGTGGTTCTTCGCTTTGATGACGTCAGACATGTTGACGTCAGAACATCGTGCATTGCTGAAAACTCAAGGGCCTCCGAAAACACTGCTCCACTCATAAAACACACGCTTTATTAGGTCTGAGAATGGTTATGTTTTATGAGTGACTTCATCCTGACACGGACCAATGAGATGGCTGGGAATACACCGCTAACCAATCCGAGCGTTGCGTATCATATAATATTCTTGTCTCTTGAACTGTTCAAAAACACACATGATGCATAGGTGCTGCCTGCAGAGCAGCAGATTTCGTTACGCTGGTTTCGCCTTTACCGTTTCTTACAATGGCGGATTGATGGCGTCAAAAATTCTAAGTCTGTTTCGTGCGATCTATAGCAATAACGCGGTGGAGAACTTGTGATTTTCAGTTATTATTACAGTTCACTAGTTCTATTGACCTGCGATGCAATCGGACAAACGTATCGATTGCATTTTAATTAAGCGCTGTATTACTGCCCTTAATAACAACAGACTATAACAGAGGTCTCGTTAATGGGACGCAGTGTTCTGCTGTTTTAGAGGTGTTGTCGAGGTGCGTGCGATTAGCACTCTTATGCTGATTTTGGCACTATAATTCGCGATGAATGAACTGCCTTTGCTATAATTGCGACGTATGTGATTATACAGCCAAGATTTAGATTGATTTGATTAATTGTGTAGAGTGATTGGGGTGGCTACATTTTCGTAGGGGATAATAATATGTTTCAAATTATGGCTTCAATTTTAATCAACTAATGATGATGATATAGGTGTATTATTACAAAGATGCTTCAATCTGGCCTTTGTTTGATGGTTTACCAGCTTTTTCACCGATCCGCGGACAAAGATAGGAAAAACTTTTGTTTCATTTCAACCGGTTCCTGAACAAAACTCATAAACACTCAAGCAATGTTTTTCGGTTCAAGTACTGCTGCGCATTTCTCCACTGTCATTGGCTGAGCGCTCATCACGCGTGACGCGTGTGTGAGTCGTCTGGTCATTTAGCACGCGACACGTTACAGCCACAAGGGACACAACTTGCTGGAAGATAAGGACATACTCGGGCTGTCTTGCTGCAGGAGCAGCGCGTATGTTAGTGATAACACTGACATCTTGTTAGTAGGGTAAACACAGCTCACCAATCTTTGTGCTAATTTTCAAAGACATTTTAAGACCTTTGATGAAATATGATGTATTAAAAGACCTCGTATCTTTGATGATAATCCAATAATAAAGCTTTGTAAGAACACCTAGAAATGAAGAATAATATGTTAAAAACACGCTGCGAAGTAGCTCGCGTGCTACACACTAAATATAACCCGTCAGTCTTTTCATGCTTCTATCTCATTTGCCTTCATTTCATCAATTACCGCGCGTCAAAACGACTTTTTTCATAATGATTTATACTTATATTTAGTTCATCTTCTTTTAAATCCTACTCAGTCTTCTCGTGATTATTCGTTCTGGTATTTAGCAGATACCCTGCACATGACCCGCGACCTCACAGCATGACAACCCACGAATCTTATTTATTATCCTAAACCATCCATCCTAGGAATCTAGACATAATCATAGCTGACTTTTATAGCCTGTTTATCAATGATATATCGCTCCCTTATATCTTAATATGTACTGAGTACCACCCACTATTACAATTGAACACCCCCTCACTGGCCTCTAATAGTACCACCCACCACTTTAAGCTGCGAATACCACCCACCATATCTTCGCAGTACCCGCCACGAGCTCTACAATGATACCACCCACCATTTTATTGGAGGGACCACCCTCGGAAAGAAGACCACCCTCTGAAAATACTAAATAGACATTATTTTGATCGGTTTCAGCCTATATCTGACCTGATATATTCTAGCTATAACTTCTAGTTCAACCATACAGAGGTGTCGAGACATCAGAAATTTCCACGCATGTGCCATTTTTACTTGCGTTATTCTGATTTAACGGTATAAACACGTACGTACACGGTGTTGCGTGACTGAGACTTTCAAAGTAAATCTCGATGCCGTGACAGCTGCTTAGCAGCTAGGTTAAATATACAGTGTTTATTTAATTCACAGATGAAAAGTCTCATCCCACCTCCAAAGTCCATAATCATGAATAAACTTAATGAGTGTAATTATCTAAAAATCCTGTCCTCCATTATTGATGATTACTAATTGATGACTATAACTGTGAATGGGTGAATTTGGTTATGTAAGCGATCCCATATTGTAATATTCGATAGTGGAGTTCCAGCTTTGATTAAACGCTGTGAAATATTCGTCAAAATATATTTGTGCAAATAATTAGTATTCTCGACAGTCCAGATAATGTTTCATGCATGGCAGAGTGGTTTTCTGACGTGTGCGATTTTCCTCTTAGTCATTATCTTGATTAAAATGCTTATAATGTCGTGGTGTGACGCGAGTTGACCGGTTTGTAATCCCTCTCTCTCTCAACTGACAATTCACATGTTTTATGAGATAGATTTTGACACCTATATCGGCGATAGTATTAACACTTAAACACAACATTGTCAACTTATTAGGTAACCAAATAATGTAGTCAATCAGGTTTATAGTAGATAAATATTGCCAAGGATCGACCGATTATGTTCGAAAGGAAACTCGTATGATTCGAGTTAAATTGTCAAACCTGAACCTGAAATGTACCCAAAACATTTCTGACAACGAAATTCCAGGAACATTGCTGTCAGAACTTTTCGTCACGACTTCTAATCGCAAGAAA
The DNA here is from genome assembly GCA_011033025.1 of Beroe forskalii. NCBI lineage: Eukaryota > Metazoa > Ctenophora > Nuda > Beroida > Beroidae > Beroe > Beroe forskalii. The sequence continues at coordinate 119,760 of WFMF01000074.1, read as the reverse complement.
TATCAGACCCCGGTTGCCTATAGTTGTCAGGCTGCAGGGGTATATAACATGACAAGAGCTCCTCTGCTCTTGTGACAGGCCGGATTAGGCTAAAAGAGCGAGATCTATAACTTCGTGCATGGTTTAATGCTAAGTCTTCTTTGGTTGAGCACCAAACCGTGAGAAAAGGATTTTATGGATAGTAGATTCTTAGGTGCGCAGACGGACAGTTGCCCATTGGTTTATCCCTCCTTACAGTTTGATTTTCTCTCGGCTCAAGACAAGATGTCAGAGACAGAAATCAGATATTCTGATTCTCACTCAAGGATGAGTTTTATCAGGAAACTTTTTAACAACTTTTTATTGGACAGATTGTGTAATAATATCAATCTGCCCAATAAATATTCCTCTAGTTTCAAAGTTAAATTTTCTCTGTGCACTCATATTACTCCAGTAGCCCAGGCAAAGTCAGTATGCAACATTCGAGTGGACAAAGTTGCTCAACGGTTTTTGGTACTTCCAACTGTGCTTTATCGAAAAAATTCACTGCCCTTTCGTGAATCGACGTCATGGGTGGTGCTACGGCCACGCCCATTTTTCGCATGGTTAAACGGCTGTTACTCCAGTTCCTTTTGGAGTTGGGAGCAAACGTACCACCTTAAAATGACCGCAATGGACACATTATGCCAGGCGGATGATGGTTTTGAAGCCCTCAGACCTTTAGTTTTCGAGTTACAGCCAAAAAACTGATTTTTCGTCACCCGCGAGCCAACGCAAGGTGAAAATAGTAACTTTCCTTCCTTTTGGAGTTCAGCATGAAACAACCAAGTTAAAATGACCGTTATCATCCAATTATGGGGGAAAGATGATGGTTTTGAAGCCTTTCGACCTTCTATTTTGTACAAAGTGCACAAAAATAGGGATTTGAAAGCAGAAACAAAGCCATTGGTCCCTATCGAAACTATATCATTTTTCTCCACATACTCCAGGATGTAAGGTCCATCCGTTAGCAACGGTTTCTAGCCCTTCAGATCTTGTAGAATCGATGTAGCTTTATCATGACATCTGATCTTGAGGGCGATCTTGAAGTCCATATTAACCACGCCCTTTTTAAGGTCATGCGCAGGCTTGATATTTCATAACTTAGCTCAGGAAGGTTATTGGACGTAGAGACTTTTTTGGACACTGTCAACGAAGCGCAAAGGCCATGTTGTATACAACTTGTTCCTTAGCATATGCTTTAAAATGCTCAGGAAGAGACTTATGGGCGAAGAACTGATTTTCGGGGCACCAGCAGGACATAGCAGAGTAGATTTTTGTAAATTGGCCCAGGAAAGTCGATGACACTTCGTTTTGGGTGCAAATGAATTGTAATAGCCATGTTTATGTACAACTTGTTAAATGTTAATAAACATTATATTATACCCTAAAATGTTCAGCAAGAGAGTTATGGGCGAAAAACTGATATTTCGATTGGTGTCCACAGGGCAAAGTGGAGGCGATTATTGTACCTAAGCCCAAGAAGATCGTAGTGAATTCGCTTTGGGTGCACTGCACAAATGGAGTGCAATGGTCATGTTTATTCTTTTATTATATAACGATCGTTATATAATTCTTGCTCTGATAATTTTTGTTATATAACGGCTTCAAAAATGGAGTTTAGGGGTCAATTAATAATTTTCATAAGATTTTAAAATTTTCGAAATTTTGGGGTGTGATAATTTTTTCAGGTGTGTGATAACTGTACAGTTATCACACCCCTCAAAGAACAGTTAACACACTCTTCCAAAAATTATCACACTCCAAAATTAAAGCTTCAGGATTTTCGATTCGTATTTATTGACTATTTAAAATCATTTAAATCTGACTCTTTAGTCAATGCTGTCACTCTATCACGATACACCAGTGTATACATCTTACGTTATCTTGTTTATGCATTCACCGTTCACGTTAGTCATTATATGAGCCGCGCACGCACATGCCAGTAAAGCAGTAAAACCACTTGCTCTAAATCAATACACCAGTGTATACATATTATGTTATCTTGTTTTGGTTTCATGAGTTTATGTATGCTTGTTTGTCAGTAAATGAGCCGCGCACCCACGTGCCTGTAAGACCACTTGCTCTCACTCCATTACGATACATCAGTGTATACGTATTAGGTTATCTTGTTTTGGTTTCATGAGTTTATGTATACTTGTTGGTCATTATATGAGCCGCGCACCCACGTACCAGTAAGACCACTTGCTCTCACTCCATTACGATACATCAGTGTATACGTATTGGGTTAATATCTTGTTTTGGTTTCATGAGTTTACGCATACTTGTTGGTCATTATATGAGCCGCGCACCCACGTGCCAATAAGACCAATTGCTCTCACTCCATTAGGATACATCAGTGTAGCAGTGTATACATTTATTTTGTTATCTTGTTTTGGTTTCATGAGTTTTTGTATACCCGGCAGTCGATATATGAGCCGTGCACCTACTTACCCTCACTACAAGTCTACAATTTGCCTACAAATGTGCATACGTTACGGCGTTACACACTTACACAGAAATGATCTTTCAATTTTGTTTTGATTGTGCTACACATTTCAATCGACAATCACTTTATAGTACCTAGTTGAATCAAAAGATATGAGCAAAGTTCATAAAGATTCCGTACGGCGTACTTACGTTTTATGCATACTTTGAAGGCAAATTTAGATAAACATAGTCACTCTTCACCATCTAATCTAAGATTCCTGGCCAATCTTGATATTTTCCTAAGTCAATTTCAGGCCCTCTACTCTCTAGCTCAAAGGGTTTTTATATTTAAAAGCTCCTAAATTTGCTTTTTATTGGAAAAACCAGTGTAGATCTCCGCCCGTTTCTCACGTTATATAATAGATTAATCAAACACCCTGAGGATACGTTTATATCAATTATCACACTCGCCTTCGGCTCGAGTGATAATTGGAATTATTGCACTCGCCTTCGGCTCGAGCAATAATTCGAATTATCACACTCGCTTCGCTCGTGTGATAATTCATATAAACGTATCCTAAGGGTGTTTGATTATCCTATATTACAACTTGCTCCTTTGCTAATAAACATATCCCCTAAAATGGTCAGGAAGGGAGTTATGGGCAAAAACTGATATTTGGGCACCTGTGATGCATAGCACCTTCCTATTGTACCCCTTTTCCACTTGCAATGGGGACCCAATTAGACCACCTGCTGTAGGCAGCCTGTGGTCTAATCTAGTATCGAGTTTGAGTTTGGTGTAGTGGAGGTATTTTTATTTAAATACTACAGTACAAAGGTGCTGCAAAATGATCAACCATGTCTCTATAGATCATATGTCTCTAGAGATCATATAGATCTCTATGTAGATCAGGAATGTTTCTCAAGAGGCTTCCAAGTTGAGTATGATCATGGCAAGAATTGATCGGCAAACGAGTGACTTTACATCGATTTCGTGAGGGTTGCTGCCTTTTCATTTTAAAACAGCAGCTTCCGAGTCAAGGGTGATCTTAGAAGAAGGATCCTAGGTTGTGCATAATCACATACCGCTCTCTATGCCTCTGGAGGGACATCAGACCAAGCCTGTTCAATCTTTCCCGGAAGGATATCCAATGATGTTGCATGTAAAAGCTCATCCAGTTTCTTCATGGCTAAGATAGGCACTTCCCAGTACTCCAGTAGTACATCCATTTATAATGATGTGCAGCGTGTAAAACTTTTATTTGGTCTTAGAAAGTAAAAAGCTAAAAAGAAGAGAAATGGCCATGTTCATCTAGAAATTGTTAAAAAAATCATACGTATAAGTATAAACATGGCTACCGGGCTTCTTATACTCTTATGAAAGACCAATACGAAGTCTCTATGTAGGCAGCAACCCTCACAAAATCGCTGTTCAATCACTCATTTGCCGTCCTTCGTCAGAGTTTGTGGAATGCTGTTCTAAAAGACAATTATGTCCTCCATCCTTCGAGGCATTCAAATCAGTAAAAGAAATAGTTCAGTAAAAGAAATAGTTTATTTTACATCAACAATCAAATAATATGTCCGATATGTTAGATTAGAAAATGTACATGGAGTAGTGGCGGCTATTTGAAACACGGAAATTTAGTATTTGCTCGAAAATTGACAGCTATTTTGATAACTTAAGACTTAAATTGAGATAAGAGGTAACTCAAGGTGGTTAAAAAGTATAGACATTTCCTTATGTGCTGATGAAGGGAAGGAGTACTGGCGTTTGTTCCTCACCGCGGGACACATCATGCCTGGCAATTTAAATCAAAACGTCGTGTCATTTGAGCTGAAGTTCAAGGAATGTACCTTCATGTGATTGATTGGTTTCATCAAGCGTAGTATTTATGTAATATGCAACTTGCATAAGTGGAAATGTTGGCTGGTGTGAAATGTGTTGTGGCTGAGTCCATGATATCACCCACAACGAAAACTTTGATCACATATACCTGCTACCTATAGAACCTTGTACCTTTGCAGCAAGAGTAAAGACTACAGCAGGTGAAAGGTAACTCTGTTTAATGGGCATAGATAATCGTGGATAGGCCCTGGCACGTATAACGACGAAAATTCTCATGATGAGTCAGTGATCTTAAAGTTTACTTCTGGGAACCATTCCTCCTCCTTCCAATATTTTGTCTTCTATTTACGAGACATTTAATTTTGCTTTTCAGAAAGCTAATTCCAACTGAGAAATCTTTAATGTCACTAGCTTCAGGCAAGGTACGGAAGGTGTTCCACATAATACTAGCCCTAAAGATAAACGAGTCAACTTGTATGGGCGCTATAATCAGGGTCGGTTTCCGGCGTGATATTTTAAAGTGTGGAAGGAGCTATTGGTGTATGATATTTAAGGATAATGCTGATACTGAGTAGAACATGATAATTATACAGATTATGGACAGTTAGAATATTCTGTTCATTAAATAATGGCTTGGTATGTTCTTTTTCAAAAGAAGTCGGTCCCAAGAGTTTGAAGTTCAATAGACCTAGTCCTGGCAGCTGTTCGGTGCTTTTCTAGGTAAGCCTCACTATCACCAAACATTATGCGGATGCAGTGTTTTGAGCAGTAAATATGGGTTTCATTTTATTATGTGAAACACCTCCCATACTGTTATACCATAGCTAAGGTGACTTTCAAAAAGAGTATGGTAGAGACTTTTGTACAGAGTTTTAGGGATGTACTTTTTAATGCGATTCAGTTGGCCAGTACAGCATCTCAGTTTTTTGGCAAGAGCAGATATATGCGGTGTCCACAAAAAGTTCGTCATCGATTGTTACACCAAGGAATTTGATTTCAGCAACCTTCTTTATTTCAAAGTCATTTTATTCTTACAGGCGGGCATAGCAATTGGTCTACACTATTTGTGTTTGATTTTGGTTTGAAATGCATATAGCAAGATTTTTTTCATATTTATGTGAAGCTTGTTTGCATACATGTAAGAAGAGACTAAAGTTAAAAGAAAGTTTGCTTTCCTGATAGCTTCCTCCTTACTATTACCTACGATAAAGATATTTGTATCATCAGCAAATAAAATGAACTTTCCTTGATCAGAACAGTTTGAAAGGTCATTAACATATATTAAGAACAGTAATGGTCCAAGGACACTACCTGAGGCACGCCATAAATCACTTTCAGTGGGTCGGAGTCAGATTTCAAACAATTCACATACTGTGTCCGGTTTGATAAGTAACTATGGAGAAGGAGTGTGCGTTACCCCTTATACCATAGTGATGTAGTTTATCCAAGAGAATTTTATGATCGATTGTGTCAAAGGCTTTGCTGAGATCTATGAAAACACCTAAGACGTGCTGCTTTTCTCTAAGGGCCTCTTGAATGTAGTTCACTGAGCAATTTAAAGCATGGCTGGTAGAGTGCCCTTTGCGGAATCCGAACTGATAAGGGTTTATTATTTGCTGAGATGATAGAAAACTATAGAGTCGTTCATAAATAACTTTTTCGAAAATTTTACCAAATATTGGAAGTGTGGAGACAGGACGGTAGTTCTCGAACAGTTCTTTATCATCCTTCTTATAAACAGGTGTTATTCTACCAACCTTAAGAATATCAGGGAAAATGCCGTTGGACATTGATGTGTTGATGTGCTTGGAGAGAAATGGGCTTATTATGCTACCAGATCTTTTGATAATTTTGATAGGTATGTCACTGGATTTGTTGTTTTCTAATATTATCTCGTTTACCTCATCAGGGGTAGAATCCTATTATCTCGTTTACCTCATCAGGGGTAGAATCCTGTAGAAATATACTAGAAGAATGAGAGCGTCCGAGAAATACTGTGAATGGTTGTATTGGTTCAATGTTTATAATAGAGTAGTCATCCGGTTCGTTTAATTTGGATGCGAGTGAAACAAAGTATTTATTAAATTCATTTGCAATGATTCTGCGGTCAGAAACAACTTTTTTGTCTATCATAAACTTAGAAGTTAAAGCAGAGTTTCTCTTGCCTCTTAACTCATTCACGGCTGCCCATGTTTTCTTTAGGTCCCCTTTGTGCCTGGAAATCTTAGTGTGATAGTACCTACATTTAGCTGCTGTGATAGCATGTTTAAGAGTGAGCCTGTAGCTTTTGTAAGTTTGATAAGCGTGTGAGTCACCTACGCTGTCTAGTCTGCTCGTTGTAGTTTTCCATGACTGGTAAAGATTTTCTTTTTTGTTGATAGAGATAATCAAGCCATCGGTTATCCATGGGTTGACCTTCCAATTTCTTTTAGAAAATTTTGGTTGTTTGAGCTTAAAAAATTTTTCAACATTGTTGTTGTAAGTATCAAGAAAATCGTCAAGATTATTGCCAAGTTTGTTTTCATATGACAGTTTCTGTAGGTGGTTGATAAACAGTTCAGTATTAGACTCACTGTAATCGTAGTACACAGCCACAGGCTCATGGCAAACATTTCCATGCACAAGGTCCAAGATAGAAAAAACCTTTGTTTCCATAAATGGTTAGCACGGTTAGCAGTGCTAATGGGAGGAAATTTTTTGATACTGGGAGGATTTTGTAAAATTGCCAAAAATATTATTTAAAAAAATTACAATAGAAATAATTCCAGTAAAATTCATACAGTAGTAACCTAATGCACATGTGAAGTTATTGAAGCTATGAATGAAATATTGATAATTAGAAGAGTACTTCCTAAGTTTGTTCCTATATGATTTAAATTGTCATCCCATCATTACATCCATATTAGAACATGTGCGAAATTTGTTCAATTTTTGTCTACAAGTACAAATAAGAGTAAAATCCTATCGAGGCTACAATTCAGTTAAATGTTCAAAATGCCTGGCTTCTGGGGGCTGCTGCCCCAGACCCCTGCCGCATAGCTCATTTTCATCTCTGCTGACATTTTTTCATCATTAACAAGGGCCAAATACTTTGAAATGAAACTGAAATTAGAGTAAGAATCCTATTGAGATGAAAATTCTATTCGGTTGAAAACATCCAGCTTCTGGGTGCTGCCACCCCCAGACCCCCAGTCACCTTCTGGATTTATTCTCATATTTGTACAGACATATTCCATTTCGAATACGGCCTACAGGCCAAACTGTCTGGCTTCTGGGGGCTGCTGCCCCCACACCCCTGCTCACTAGCTCACTAGATTTAATTTTCATCTCTGCAGACATTTTTGATCATAAATAAGGGTCAAATACTTTGAAATTAGACTTAAATAAGAGTTAAAATCTTATTGAGATGATAATTCTATTAAGTTTAAAACGTCCAGCATCTGGGGGCTGCCGCCCCCAGATCCCTGCGTACTGGATTTTATTATCATCTCAGTAAACATTTTTCATTTCAATACGGCCTACGGGCCAAGCAAATGCTTTGGAATTAGACTAAAATAAGAGTTAAAATCTTATTGAGATGATAATTCTATTAGGTTGAAAACGTCCAGCTTCTGGGGGCTGCCGCCCCCAGACCCCTGCGTACTGGATTTCATTATCATCTCTGTAAACATTTACGGCCTACGGGCCAAGCAAATGCTTTGAAGTTAGACTGAAATAAGAGTTTAAATCCTATTGAGATGACAATTTTATTCGGTTAAAAACGTCCAGCTTCTGGGGGCTGCCGCTCCCGGACCCCTGCTTACTGGATTTCAGTCTCATCTTTGTGGAAATTCTTCATTTTAAAAATGGGCTAAATACTTTGAAATTACTCACAATTTTTAGTCAAATGAGAGTGGAAATCCTATTGAGGTGAAAATTTAATTTATTGAAAACGTCTGGCTTCTGGGGGCTGCCGCCCCCAGACCCCCGCAATCCTGCATACTGATACAGGATTAATTTACACTTGTTTCAGTAGACATTGTGCATTTTAAATACCTCGAAATTACACTGAAGTATAAGTTCAAATCCTGTTAATTCTTTCACTAGTTAGAAATTCAATTTGAATTTACTGGGAGGATTTTAAATGCTGCTAATGGGAGGAAAAACCTTTTTGGAAGGCAAGGAAAAAACCGATGAGTGGTGAGACACTGACTCCTCGATCGTTCCAGTCACCGCTATGTTTGAGGGGTTGGAGGTGAGGATATTATCAATACAAGTTTTTCTACAGTTAGGCTGGCAATGGGTATACTTGGATATCAAAGGAAACAGGCCAAAAGATTGGATCATCTCCTCAAACTTTTTGGAATTCTCATTACTCAGTGTAAGAAGGTCGAAATTGAAGTCACCCAGCAGATAAATGTTCTCATTTGGACATTTTTTTAAAATTTTTTCTAGTTCCATGATGTATTGTTTATCATCCCCACTTGGAGGGTTGTATGTGACTCCAATTTTCATTTTCTTATTCCCCATCACAGCAGTGACGAAAACAGACTCAAAGTCAGTGGTTGTTTTACATAAATCATTGTCACGTTCAGCCTTGAGTGAATCATGGACATATAGAGCAACTCCTGTTCCCTTAAATTTCGTAGAATTGATGTTTTGGTAGTAACTACTGTACTCATCAAGATTGAATAGACTTTTATTTTCTGGTTCAGTATTTGTTTCGGCCAGACCAATAACTGAAAATATATGATTCAATCGTTGCATATTAACGGCAAGTGAATCAAAATTCGTTTTGTTACCATCAACATTTTGAAAAAGTAAGGAGAGGTTCTCATTTTTAACTGATGAGGCTTCAATTGAGTTATTAAAGTCAGTAATAGTGTTATACCGGGAGCAATTGTTTAAGATACTTGATATTGTATTGAGGTCTTCAAAACAGTCACCTATTTCAGAATCATATGGTCTATCACTATGTTCAGAGTTTGACTGACACAAAGCTTCAAATGGATTATAAATAACTTCTATATTTACTTTGCAGCTAATGCAATAGTGTTTACTGTTAATTATCTCAAATGATGACTTTTTAAAGCACTTGCGATGGATAACAGTTCTACAGCTTTCACATTCAGTTATGACCTGGCCGAAATTTATATTTTTCTTACAGTGCCAACAGACCTCCTTATGCAGCAATCTAGTCATCATGATTGGCGTGGGGGTCCGCCCCCTCGTCGCCCACCACGACGACCACGATTGCTGACCACACTGCTGTAGGTCCTACCTTCCTGCTGCTCACCTCCACCAGTACTCCTTTCCTGAGACTTCTTCCTGGAGAACAACGAACTCTTAATCAAATAACTGAACAAGCGCAGTCCAGACTCGTTAATGTGGAGATGGTCAGGCTCATCACGAGAATTAAATTCTCTTGACAAACTAGCACTCAGCATACCTCCAACACTACAGAATCTGGAATGGATGTTGATAATTCGTACATCTTTGAATGATTTAGATAAGTCATCATTAATTAAAGAGTTAAATAATTTGACTTTCTTATTGACAGCCTGTAATTTAGTCGGTAGTAGAGTGTTAACATAGACGCGAGCTCGCTTATTCACGCTTATGATATCGCTGATCTTAGTCTTGAAGTCAACGTAAACAGCCCTAACATGATCATCTGTTGATACTTCTTCCCCGCGAATACTGTTTACCCCGCAATGGACAACTATATTGTTGAAGCCAACACACTTATATGGGTCCAGTTGATCCACTGTGAATGCTGCAACCGTCTGCCTGGCATAGCATTACCGAATGTCCCGTTGAGGTCACTGGGAGCATCTCTACCGAACTTGCCAAATTTGAGCCCACCAGTGTTACTATCACCCATGATGATAGTACTATTATTCCTCAGTGGAAGGGACCGGAATGAGGCTAAAACGAGTGTCTGATTCACCAGTACCTGGTTCTTGGTGATAGAATGCCTGAATAAGTCCTGTGATGCCCTGGTCATGACATGCAAGGAGCCCTGTTTAACAGGCTGATCATGAACGATATCTCTGAGAACATCACGAAATTTGACTGATTCACTGCCAACAGAAACAGTATAAATGCTGGAGTCGGGGGGTGAATTACCGTTCATTGTCACTATGTTCAGGGATGGGAGTTGGGCCCTGTGTATTTCGTGACAAGACATGAGTTCAGAGCGGGGATGTTTTCTGATACGTGCCTATTGTTCAGGTTGTCCAGGATGCGTTTGATAAGTGGGGGAAATTCAACAATAGAATCCTCACGTGATCCATTGTAAGTGTACTTCTCCCCAAACTTAACAGTTGAACGACACTTTTCCTTTTTATACGAGGTTAGCGTATTAAGGAAATCGAACAGTTTAGTACATTCTTCGTCTGAAATAAAACTGTCCACGTAGGATAAAACAGGGGAGACTCAGTGCTCAACATCTAACACGTGATCAGGCTGCACTGAAATGAGTTCTGGAGGTGGAGATGGTGTCGGTGTGCTCCTCAGATTCGTGATGGAAGATTCAAACTCGACAGGGGATGATTTAAGAGTTTCTAACTGAGACGAAATAGCCTCGTTGCAACTCCTGTTTTCATTACTGAGAGCTTCGATGCGGTTTACCAACACTGATATCTGAGTGTCTTGTTGGATGATTGTACTTCGAGGGCGTGTATCAGGCTGATAAAATGACAAACACAATGGCCTACTAGCACAGTCAAGTAATTCTGCCAAGCATACCTTGGCTGCCTCAGCAGTGAATATGAGGTTAGATTTTCCTGACTTTCCTTCCTTCCGCTTCTTAATCCCCTCAAGCATCTGTTCTTTTGAAAGCATCAGAACTTGAACTGTAGGGTTTTCAAGGGAAGGGGGTTCATTACTGGGGACGATTTTGTTGATGATGTCAACATAGCAGTTTTTCAGTTTATTGATATCATCTAACAGCTTACCCGGAATGAGAAGGTCCGTTTCACTGCTCACACTGAAGGGGGCGGAAGATGCGGTGTGTCCCGTGTCTGCTGAGTGGAAGCTGTCGTTTGTGTTGCTGACTGTTACATTGCCATTGTCATTATTGTCATTGCTATCCTGAAACACATTTGAGGACCCCTCCCTTCCAGCCTCTAAACTAGTCATGATCTGAACTGATGTGCACCTTGTATTTCAAAGGCAAACGACACAACAGGACTACAAGCCTTGTAAATTGGTTTTTAGTTTAGGGTCCTCAAATTTTATTGTATAAAGTAGTGTTGTAAAGTCTTTTAAAATCAAGTCTTTTAAAATCAAGACTGACATCAACCTTTAACCTTGATCATCCTCAACTTGGAAGCCTCTTGGAAGCCTCACCAAACTCAAACTCAATAACTTAGATTTGGCCACGGGCTGCATACAGCAGGTGATCTAATTCAATCAGTAATTGGGTCCCCATTGCAAGCAGACAAGGGGTACAATAGAGCAATACTCAATAGGAAGGTTCTATGCATCACAGTTGCCCAAATATCAGTTTTTGCCCATAACTCCCTTCCTGACCATTTTAGGGGATATGTTTATTAGCAAAGGAGCAAGTTGCAATAAAAGAATAAACATGACCATTGCACTCCATTTGTGCAGTGCACCCAAAGCGAATTCTCTACGATCTTCTTGGGCTTAGGTACAATAATCGCCTCCACTTTGCCGGTAACTCGGTAATCTGCCGATGCACACCTGGGGCACAACCTGGGCAAACCTGGGGCACACCTGGGGCACATCTCGGGCACATTTCGGGCACACCTCGGGCACACTTCGGGCACACTTCGGGCACAAGACACACCTGGGGCACATTTGAGCACAACCACCTGGGGCACACCTCGGGCACCCTGGGGCACACTTGGGGCACATCTCGGACACAATTAATGCACAAACCATATCTGGGGCACAACCACCTGAGGGCACATCTGGGGCACATCTCGGGCACACCTGGGGCACATCTCGGGCACACCTGTTCTACGCATCAACTGTGGCAGTTCTATGTTAAAGTAGCGTCTGATAGAAGAGTCAGAGCGTGTCAGACGGTGCCTCCGCAGCCAAATAAACTCACAGAGGACCATGATAGAGGACCACGATGGAGTCCCATGATTGAGGACCACGATAGAGTCCCGTGATAGAGGACCAGGATAGGGGATCAGGATAGAGGACCAACATGCATTCCAAGTGATCAGATCGCTTGTCAGTGCATGCGAATGGCAGTAACCAAATAACAAGCTTTGAAACATACCCCTTGGAGTATAAAAGTTACAATCGCATGAGTTCCTCATTACCATCGTATACAGCTACTTCTACCTAAGTACCTACTACTCTACTTAACATGGTTCTTCGTTCTGGTACAAGGAGGAGTATGCGAGAATCCTGAACGACAATCCAAAGGCATCTGTGAGAAAGCTCAACGTACTTAGCAGAGAGCGTCTTGGTCAATCACCCTGGAAAGAGATGTTCTGCTCCCTCCAAGAGAACGAGCAACTGCTTAGATCAACGATTTAGTTTGTTTATTTATTATATTATGTTGTGTGATTGAGTAATTTCTAAACAGTTATGCTAAATCTTGAGCGCTGTCACTGAATATGACTATAATTCTCGAAATGTGCCCGAGGTGTGCCCCAGGTGTGCCCCAGGTGTGCCCCAGGTGTGCCCGAGATGTGCCCCAGGTGTGCCCGAAATGTGCCCTCAGGTACTTGTGCCCCAGATATGGTTTGTGCATTAATTGTGTCCGAGATGTGCCCGTGCCCTAGGGTGCCCGGAGGTGTGCCCCAGGTGGTTGTGCTCAAATGTGCCCCAGGTGTGTCTTGTGCCCGAAGTGTGCCCGAGGTGTGCCCGAAATGTGCCCGAGATGTGCCCCAGGTGTGCCCAGGTTGTGCCCCAGGTGTGCATCGGCAGATTACCGAGTTACCACTTTGCCCTGTGGACACCAATCGAAATATCAGTTTTTTCGCCCATAACTCTCTTGTTGAACATTTTAGGGTATAATATAACGTTTATTAACATTTAACAAGTTGTACATAAACATGGCTATTACAATTCATTTGCACCCAAAACGAAGTGTCAACGACTTTCCTGGGCCAATTTACAAAATCTACCTGCTTATGTCCTGCTGAATGGTGCCCCGAAAATCAGTTCTTCGCCCATAAGTCTCTTCCTGAGCATTTTAAAGCATATGTTGTTGTATACAAACATGACCTTTGCGCTTCGTTGGTGTCCAAAAAGTCTCTACGTCCAATAACCTTCCTGAGCTTTAGTTATGAAATATCAAGCCTGCGTGACCTTAAAAAGGGCGTGTTAATATGGACTTCAAGATCGCCAACAAGATCAGATGTCATGATAAAGCTTATCGGTTCTACAAGATCTGGAAGGCTAGAAACCGTTGCTAACGGATGGACCTTACATCCTGAGTATGGAGAAAATGATATAGTTTCGATAAAGGACCGATGGCTTTTGTTTTCTGCTTTCAAATCCCTATTTTTGTGCACTTTGGTACAAAATAGAAGGTCGAAAGGCTTCAAAACCATCATCTTTCCCCCATAATTGGATGATAACGGTCATTTTAACCTGGTTGTTTCATGCTGAACTCCAAAAAGAACGAAAGTTACGATTTTTACCTTGCGTTGGCTCGTGGGTAACGAAAAATCAGTTTTTTGGCTGTAACTCGAAAACGAAAGGTCTGATGGCTTCAAAACCATCATCCGCCTGGCATAATGTGTCCATTGCGGTCATTTTTAGGTGGTACGTTTGCTCCCAACTCCAAAAGGAACCGGAGTAACAGCCGTTTAACCATGCGAAAAATGGGCGTGGCCGTAGCACCACCCATGACGTCGATTCACGAAAGGGCAATTAATTTTTCGATAAAGCACAGTTGGAAGTACCAAAACCGTTGAGCAACTTTGTCACACTCGAATGTTGCATACTGACTTTGCCTGGCTACTAATATATAGCTATTTTATCTTGTTTACAGTATATATGTTAAGAATAGATTATATCGAATCGTTTTTAATATGAAAAGTGCGATAACAGATATCATGGGAGTTTATTATTCTCCTATTACATCCGCACAGAGATAGCAAATAGGTTAGAATCGTGCTAATGGCCGTTTGAAAATTGGTAGTTCAACAGTAGTAATTCAACTGCTGGGAATAGTAATTCAACACTTGAATAGTAATTCAACAGTTGAGGTATAGTAATTACACACTTGGACAGTAATTCAACTGCTGGGTACGGTGACATGATTAATATTGCTCAAAATTCGAAAAGTAATTACACTGCAGGGTAATAATACATGTTATCAAATTGACTTCCGAGGCAGATTCGACACCAAACACCTTGAAAATTTTCGAATGCAGCGGGCTGTTGTAATAAATTGCAACTGAATTGGTTATTGGTTAAAGACACGGTTTTTGATATAAGATTTTCAAAATTTTTTGCCGCGGCGCTCAGAAAGATCAATAAGGATTATGCTCATAATAATAACTTAGTAATGCCGTTTCTTGCATTTGTTTCATTTGTTTTTGATTTTTGCAAACGAAGCAAGCGGGCAACGGAAATCTTAAAATGGGCCTGAGAGAGAATTTAAATTTTTTGATGTGGTTGGTCTGCTTTTGCTTGCCAACAACCCCGCCACTTTTTTCAGCCTGGATCCACCCCTGCACACACATTCCTCACATTGACCCATTCCCCTCACATTGACCTATTCCCCTCACAATCCCCTCTCTCACATTCCCCTCTCACAGCGGAGAGTGAGAACCCGGGAGAGTGCACGTTCGACAACGGCAGATGTGGGTTCCGGGATGATAAGAACTACGATGACTTCGACTGGAACAGGAACAACATGGGAACCCCCAGCTACTATACTGGACCTACTCGAGACCACACGCGAAACAACAACACAGGTGGAGTGTTTGCAATTAACTGTGTTTTCACCCTCGTCGCGCGCAGTTTTTCAACCCCTGTCGTGCGCAGTTTTTCCGTAGGGAGTTTACAGCACGAATCGTCTATAGTATGTCCGGCGTCTGCCCGATTAAGTCACTTGTTACCAACAACCTTTTTACTTTTTTAGTATCAAATTTGGATCCATCTCTTGAAATCTCACCGTATCCAGGTCACTATATGTCTCGTTCATTCCAAGCCCAATGCCTATTTACCACATCTCTACATACCCTGGCCCTGTTGGTTCTTAATTTTAGCCCCCCTTTTCTCAAATCTGACAAATTCCTCCCGTTTCCAGGTTACTACATGTACATCGAGGCTTCCTACCCGCGTATTGAGGGAGACAGGGCCGTATTACGAGGTCCCTGGATGATCCACGACGACTGGTTCTACTGCACGCTCAACTTCTACTACCACATGATGGGGACCACAGTGGGAACCCTCAATGTCTACGTGGAAACTACCACGTCGGATAACAACCTAGGAGTAAGTGGAGGGGAACAAGGCAGATTATTGAGGAATTCTTCTACTCTGAGTTTCAAATATTTTGTGAAAATCAGTAAACTGGGCTTCACTAAAACTCTAAAACGTTGGATGTGATTGGTGGAATCTAGGGTTTCTAAATCTCTTGCACACCTGAATGCCTGAAACCCCAGTTTCTCAAATTTAGATCCAAGATGAATAACTGATCGATCTCTTCCTAGGACAACTGGTGTGGCACCGTAACACGACTGAGACCCTGAACTGGGCTAAGGCCACGGTTTGGCTGGGTAAAGGAATAAACTGGGGAGATCAGCACTGGAGACTGGTATTGGAGGGAGTGAGAGGACAGTCATACACTGGAGACATTGCTGTAGACGACATCTTCTACACCGGATGCTATCGTGAGTGCTGTTACCTCTAATCATGTTACTCGGTACAGTTATTCCATCTTAGTTAGATCTTTCACTTTAAAATCGGATTTGATTTAAGTCCGTCGAAAAACTTTTCAATTATTTATTCCAACCCAAGTTCATGGCCCTCCAATTTCTGATAACCACTCCCACCTCTGTCCCTGCTTAACAACCCTCCTCCCAGCTCAAACGGTGTGCAACATAACACGAGGGGAGCTGCAATGCGGAGGTCCTGAGTGCTACAACAAGGATTTGAAGTGCGACTTTAAGAACGATTGTACTGACGGTACTGACGAGAGTATGTGTGCGGCCTGCGACTTCGAGGACTTCAAGAAGTGCGGTTACTTCAACGATAAGTCAGCTAGCGTGAGTCTACTTTGCTGTTTTGGGTTTCAGAATTGGTGGTTTTGTGTTCCAGACATGTTAGTTTTGCTTTTCAGACTTGTTGGATGACTGATAACTTACCTTAGCCTGTATTGGGAGTAATTAACAATTGTGAGCTCCCACTATTCCTCACATCTGGCGAGCTGTAACTCCTTCCCCCATTTGTCTGACACGGATCAAATACACACACAAATCTCACACGTCTCTCAAATTCACGTGGTCCATACAACACGTGGTCCATACAACACGTGGCTTAGATTTAACTTATTCAACGTTTGTCTCACTTCACGAGGTTGTCAAGACGATGTGAAATAGTGTCTCAGACATTCAAAACATGTCCCAAACCCTCCTATATCACTCTCCTCTGTGCATGTCTCTCTAGTATCCCCTCACTCTTAGTCATTAGCATCCATCCTAACTCTGTGTATGTCTCAAGTGCTTGAGAAATGAGAAAGAGTGAAATAGTGCCTCAGATATCTAATTTAGTAATTTCTATATGCATGTCTCAAATCTCCTGTATCTCTCCTAACTCCCCTTCATCTCTGTCTCTAGTGTCTCCTTTACGGCGCCTAACCCATGTCTCAGTTCTAACTCTGTGTCTCCCCTCAGTTCACGTGGTTGAGGCAGGCTGGACGCACAGGATCAGCTAACACGGGACCAGATCACGATCACACTCTGGGAAGTGGAAACAGTGGGCACTACATGTACATTGAGACCAGCTGGATCAAGGAGAACGACACTGCTAGGTAGGTTATTGTACATTGAGACCAGCTGGATCAAGGAAAACGACACTGCTAGGTAGGTTATGAGATGAGAGAAAATGACATGCCACTAGGTTGAGCAAGGAATCAGTAGATTGATTTACCAGTTACTGGGCCTATAAAATAAGCTTTAGCACCCTGGTAAGCTAGTAGCACACCATTAACCATCACATTATCTCGTTCTAAGACGAAGTAGTCCCCCTCTCTAACCCTACCCTAACCTTTGCCAAAACTTTCACTTTATTTCCTCTCCTCTCACCTTTACTCTATATTATCTCCTTTACTATATTCCACCCTCCTCACTACCACTGTTTGCAGGATTGTTAGCAACAAGTACACCCTCTCTGACAACGCCTGCAAGATGATATTCTACTACCACATGAAGGGGGACCACATCGGATCACTCAACGTGAGTCCTACTTCAAACTTTCAAACACCAAAATTATTTGAATCTTGCTTGAGTTTTCTAATTCTTCAACCCTAAAACCTTTCTTTGATTGTTCGTTCAATGGAGTCTTCCCCAGCATTCATCAATTAGCGACGGCGTATAGTTTCACTAGCAGTAGCAACAGGTATATTTGACATTGACCAATCAGCGTGCGATTGACCTTAAACTCACGCGCAGATAGGTGGTGCTGATTTCGGGATCCTAAACTTTATCCCCCACCTGTTCCTCAGATCTACGTGAAGTCTAAGGCACTGGGCATGCTCAATGTGTGGTCTAAGACTGGTGAGCAAGGAGACGATTGGATCAAGGGAACAGCTAACATCGGGGGACACGCCAACTTTAACATCGTGTTCGAGGGTGTCCGGGGCAACGGTTACCAGGGAGACATTGCTATTGACGACATCTCCTTCCAGGACTGCCACCCAGGTACGGGAGGTCACTAAGGAGGTGCAAGACTCGCCCCTACGAATTACTATGTGTAGTGGAGGTCATGCCCTTTGAGAGAGGATATCCTACACCGGGGGAATGACTGGATCTTTCCATTTTTCAAACGGAAGGAAATATTCCCAATGTAAATTTCTAAATTTCGCACTGCTTCAGGCACCACCCTGAACCCTGTGGCATGTGACTTTGAGAAGGGCTACTGCTCATATGAGGACATCACTGGGTACGATGAATTCGACTGGAAGAGGTGGAAGGGATCCACGCCATCCTGGGACACCGGACCCAGTGTCGACCACACCAAAGGAACCAACAAAGGTAAGAGCACATTCAACGAGCGTAGAATTGGGACTTCTTTTATTTCTTTACTTTTTCAGACATAGGACGAGAATTAAAGAATGATCGTCAAATTCGTCATCACTTCGTCCTATTTCTGATAGAGGTATGCCTCTTATGATTCCTACCTGTCATCGCAATAATATAATGCCATCCTCTACGGGCAATCAATCAGCAGCTTGGAGCGCTTCCAGTGCTCCTTGCTTAAAACACTTCCTTGGAACGTACCTCTCTAGCTCTTTGGAGAGGTACCGGTTAGCCTTTGTGACACATGATAAGCCGTGTCTTTTTCGTTGTAGTGAATTAGTGCGTCTTTATTCGCTGAAAGAGAGGAATTTTCCTATTTTTTCCAAATATTCACTCACATCAGCCCTCAATTTAAACATTATCGCATGTGAGTTAGCTCGAAGAAACACCGAGTGGTATAATACTAGCCTAGAATCTTGCTACATTTACAGCAGCATAGTGTGAATTCATTCAATATAATAGTGGGTTAGCAACATGGCGGGAAGGTTTTCATTAGAGATATATTTCTAGATTTAATATAATTTGTATGTACGATGGCTATCTTTGTTGCAGCAGCTTCAAATTATTCAGATTAATCTGAAAGTAATAATGTTACGCTTTCGCTAGATAAGAACTGACGAAAGTAAGAAGCTACGTATTATTATCTGACATTGAAATAATGTTATGCAACTTCACAGTTCACAGTGGGGATTAAAACATACAAGTAACGTAAAGTGGCCTAGTTTATTTCAACGGGAACTGGGAAGGGTCATTGATGATTTCATTCCTTATCACTCGTGGGGTTTATTCGAGTATACTGCTCGATCGAAGTCTGGTAATGTCTCGTTACACTGTCTGATACTCTGATGGATGGTCATTTCAGGACTGCTTTCACCTACAATTTCCAACGATTGTTCTCATTCGATCCATGAAATGGGTAGTAGTAAATGCTATCTGTTAGAAGTCTAGTCTCCCTCACTGACTAGCGCGTCTGGGGTCGTGTCTGTTGAGCTGAGCGGGAGTGCTGTGCACTACACTGGTACTGCTGGCACTCTTCATGATGCTGCTCAGGTTGTGTATCACCAGAGCGCCGTTACTCTGGTCTTTAGGCGGCACTGAAGTGCTCCGGACATACTTCTTATTGCCAGGCAGCGGACTGGGCACTGACCGGCCGTTGAGGGTGGTGTCGCCTACCAGCGGCGACGTGAAGTCTATGAAGCGGCCGAGCAACATAGCCCTGACCCCGGAACTACGGAATGTTATGATGAGAGGGTTCAGGGCGGACAGGGCAATGGGGATGAAACCCACCATGTTGAACACTGTGATGTTGTAGAGCTTAGAACAGCCGCCAGGGTCTATGTTCCCGAGAGTTTCCGCCATGAACATGACGACGAAGCAGACGAGGGTCATGTTGCCCAGGTTCATGATGAGGATGGTGAGGCCGCCCCGGGTCTGAGAGGCCCGCTTCTTCCTCACTATCTCCCTGCTTCCACTCGCTTTGCTGTCCTTGAACTTCATCTCCTCGGCATCTCTAGCCCTCCGCAGCTCATAGACAGTGGCTATGGAGGTGCAGGTGGCCGCCAGGGACTGAATGCCGAACAGAGCCAGCATGACCATGGACTCCATGGTGTGGGCCTGGTACCACACCAGCTGGATCCGGGTGTCGTAGTAGTCCGTGCCGGAGGTCAGGATCAGGACGGTCATGACGCCCCAGAACACCGCCAGGTTAATCCCCGCCACGCCCACCACCACCTTCCGCTTGATGCAGATGAAGGGGTACTTGATCTTTATGTACCGTGTGATAGCCAGCAGGTTGGTCAGGACCCCCGACCCGAATATAACCGCCGCCATGACCAGAGTGGAGGCTATTTTGAGGGTGGTGGTGTGGTGTTTGACAGGCTTTACATGGGGCGACCACAGCTCTACTGCCAACACCAGGGGTTGGTAGAGACAGGTGATGAAGTCGGAGAGGGCTAGGAGTTGGAAGAGGAGGCTGCCCACAGAGGAGCGTTGTTTGGAATTGTAGTAGAAGATCACGGGGTTTAGAAGCAAGGAGGTCAGGAAGGTCAGGGGTAGCAGGCACCCGTATAGTGTGTTCAGGAAGAAGTCTCCTGACGTGATGTTGCCATTGCACGAGAATATTGCCATTTGTAGCGAGCTGCTATTATGCCATCGGAACTCAAATTTGGGGTCGTGGTGAATATATTGGAATGATCGAATTTTATCGAGATTCTGATAAAAATATACCCTGAAAAGTCTTAGATGGTCATCATTTGAAAATGGAAATCAATACGCATCATCAATCTGAGTTGTGACGTCAATAAACTTGGTATGATGCAAGCCCAGAGCCCATCATTACACAAATGAATATGATAAACAGAAGTAGATCCACAACGGCCGTCAATAAAAGCAGATTACTCTAGTCGTTGCCCTATGGATATATATTCAAAAGGCTGAATGTACAAATATGAGTCGACCTAAGCGCCTATTCCACGAAATTTCTCCAGTCCAACGTAGTCCTATAGTCGGGTGAGATACAAAACGACTGAGGCCTATGGAGGTGAACCAGTGAACGGAGCGAAGAACATAACCCCATCTGATCAATGAATTGGCAACAAGTTTAATGAAACAAGTCTAATTTAAGTATAATAAGGTTTAATAAGTTTTGGCAACTGTTTTGTACACCTTGATGCGGAAGAGTTAAACAGCAGCAGCTTTTGGTGGGCATTTCACTACAAGCTGATACTACCGCCACTATCGCTGATGTAGAGGTGATTTAGATAGCTGAGTCAGTTAGCGCTATTTCAGGGTAGCTGAGTCAGTTAGTGCTATTTTAAGATAGCTGAGTCAGTTAGTGCTATTTTAAGATAGCTGAGTCAGTTAGTGCTATTTTAAGATAGCTGAGTCAGTTAGTACTATTTTAAGATAGCTGAGTCAGTTAGCGCTATTTTAATATAGCTTAGTCAGTTAGCGCTATTTTAAGATAGCTGAGTCAGTTAGCGCTATTTTAAGATAGCTGAGTCATTTAGTGCTATTTTGAGATATCTGAGTCAGTTAGCGCTATTTTAAGATAGCTGAGTCAGTTAGCGCTATTTTAAGATAGCTGAGTCAGTTAGTACTATTTTAAGATAGCTGAGTCAGTTAGCGCTATTTTAAGATAGCTGAGTCAGTTAGCGCTATTACAGGCTGGCTGAGTCAGTTTGCGCTATTTTAAGATAGCTGAGTCAGTTAGCGCTATTTCAGGCTGGCTGAGTCAGTTTGCGCTATTTTAGGGTAGCTGAGTCAGTTAGCGCTATTTTAGGGTAGCTGAGTCAGTTAGCGCTATTCTCGGCTATTTTAGTCTACCTTAAAGTCAGCGCTATTTTAAGAGCATTTTCAAGGCATTTCACCGACGATAGTGGGAAATTTTGCAATAAATATTCAACTTCGAACCATCTTTGTACTTAAGTCGCTTTACGGAGAATCATTTTTGTCCAAAATCAAAGACTTTTTCTTTCAAAAATACGCAAATATAAACAAAAATAGCTAGAGAGCTCAAAGCTCTTGCCAGATTAATAATATTGTTACTTATGACATTGTTAATCATAAGCCGCTTGTGAAATTGTTACATGGATCGTTAGTCGATGCGTAAGAATTAATGATGCAACGAAATATCTAATGATATAACACTGCTGAAACATTCAACAAAGCATTCAACAAAACATCTCAAAAGGAAAAAGAAAAACAAAGAAAACCACCAATATATCCCTGCCTCACCGTAACGAATGGTTACGGTGCACTGCCCATGCCGGTATATCACCTGATACAATAACAGATAAGATTACCGCTGATTGTGGAAAAGAAAGATAACAAAAGCCTGACAAAATATTGCGATATAGACAGGTAAAAACAACGTCATCTTCAGAGTTCAAAACATTGAAAAGATGAAATTGACAACTGTCTATTTCCAAACAAATGCCCCTCAGGAGGTCCTGTCCCTGTCAAATAACCACCTCACCTCGACACACGTACAGTGAGCAGGTGTCTGTGGGGAGAGAGTTTTACCAGTCTCTCGTTAATATACGAAGGGTGCAAGTGTAGGAGACATAACTCATCAAATGGAGGAGTAACAACATAACATGATATGTGACTTAGGGTGGAAAGCGCCCCCGAGACTTAGCCTCCTCCTCCTCGACACTTAGAGTTGTTTAATACATAGACACTGTAGTTATTATTAGTGTGATTATTGGAGGGTTATCAGTGAGTTGTGGGGCTCTGACAGGTGGTCTTATAGCGGGAATTTACTCGTCTCGTTTCCCTCCCCATTGGCCTATTTGTGAATACAAAAAGGCAAATGAGAGGGTTGGCAGAGATCGTGGTCTGGGAGGGTGAGAAATAGAATATGTGTATATCAGGTCCAGTTTTGCAATACAACTACTGTAATTTCTGGAAAGTGCCCGGATTGCTCCTTTATAATATCAGTCGCGAAAATGTCCCTCCTCCCTCCCTCCGTCCCCATATCACATAAATCTTCAAAATAACGAATTTCTTAATTCATGGAGCTGTCGGTTGTCAAAAGTATAAATCTTATAGGTTGATCTGGCCCATCCGTGCCGCATGCTCGAACTCCTAAATTATGATAAGTTCTTAATTTAATTAGGCTGTTGAAGAATTCGTGTCTTAAAAAGTTAAAATCTTAGGTGTGAGTTGGGCGGTAGATTTGAGGAAAAGGCTTCGGTTTTGTTCTAGGTTTAGTACCAAAATGCATAACTATTAGAGTTTCTGCTGGATTCGACTGATTTTGAGAAATACTATTCGCTGTGAAAGACGAATATTGCTTTTTGGAACAAGAGACAGCATTGAAACAGATAACACAAGCACGAAATTTGAAAATCAGATAAAAAGTGATATCAAATTAGTATAAACATTCAAGAAAATACATCGCGTGAATAAACGGTGATACAATTTGATGCGAAACGTAAACCAATTCAACAAAATGGCGTGAAATCTACAACGAACTCAGTACAACAACGAACGCGCGCGCAAGAATTTTAGAAGAAAATGGCACGTGCCAATTCACGTTCTCGGTGGTCGCGCGCAGCACTCGCATCGGAACAGTATTTATACTCTTATTACTTTATAACGACTGCGTTTTTGTATTATCTTATGATGATGCTAAGGTTACATCAAGCACCAGAGAGAAAGCGGGGAGGAAATTAACGAAGGGGCAAGTGTAGGAGACTGTATACGGCCTACGGGGAACAACAATAATTATGTCGGCAGGCGCAATTTTGAAAGGCCCCTACGAGAAACAACAATAATTATAGTCAGTGCAGGCGCTTATCGATTGATTATTGGTTATCGAGTTTATGACAGGTGGTTTATACATAATTGAATAGTTTTACATAACAATAGGGCAATATATTAGTTACCTGTTACACCTAAGGACTACAACTCCCTCCCGCTTATCGATTGCTTCTCTCGAGTTTATACGCGTATAGCAAAATTGGGTAATGGGTAAAAAGGAAAGTATTCCGTATAACCAAATACATGGCCTAAACAACCCCAAAAGGGAAGAAAAAGGTATAAAACGTTCAGAATTCTTTCCCTCTCTCTCCCCCTCTCTCTCTGAGTCTGTCCGCAGTAGTGTCAAGGGAGGGAGGTGAGAGGTGTGTAGGGTTCTCAGGGGAGAAGAAGAAAGGGAAGTGTCGAGAGAGGGAGGTGAGACTGGTGAGAGGTGTAGTGTACGCAAGGGCTAGAAGAGACTAAAAGAGGGAGGAGAGAGGTGTGTAGGGTTCTCATCAGGGGAGAAGAAGAGAGAAGATGATCCTTCTCTCTCCTCTCTCTCCTGTCAAATTTAATCCAATCAAAGTCTTCCGAGCTTAACTTCGTGTGTCTCATATATATTTGGGGTATGCGCAAACACTTTATGAGCTCACGTACTGAGAAGGGCTGTGATTGGTCCGTGCTGGGCCTACTGCTCCGTGATTGGTTCGTGAGAGGTGGTCACGTGATTGCGAGATCAGTAGCAGCTGTTGGTCGGATATTGTATTCACATTCTCTCATATTTACAGTCTTTAATTTTAGACCGTGAATTTGATTGACACACGATGAAATAGAAGTGAGAAGTGTAGTAATACTCCTCACTGTTTGGGGATGAGAATGAGAGAGCCAGAGAGGAGCATGAGAGAGGAGGATGAGAGTGAGGAGGTCTTAGGATGAGAGAGTAAGGTCGTACGAGGGGCACTAATCTACTAGCACTACATTAACACAATATCTTCTACTGTTCTAAACCCTACTATGACACTAACTAGAACTCTCTGTGTTGTACTATTCTCACACTTCATGTATCTCGTGGTAACCCTAAAACTGTAACTCTGTGTTTAGAGGACCTCATGTGATGTGTGTGTGTCAGATGTTCACCAGTTCTAGGAAGTGTGTGTGTATCTGAGGTGAGGAATAACCCGAGTTAAACTTATCAAGAGAAGAATAAACAGGACTGGATTGAATAGGTTGATAGCAATAGCTCTGTGTGATACTTCTCACATAGGAATTCAAGACTGAAAGTCGAAACTGTATAGAAAGGGATAGAACATTGCAGAGGTTATAAGGCAACAATTATCATAAAATACATAGACACGCGCCCATCAGGTTAATTTTGGGATACTTCTCGAGGGCGTAAGCCCGAGGTTTGAATCCGGTTTTGGCGCGAGCCTGTAGGGCGAGGGTCTTAACGAATGCGGGCCCGATCAGGCAAGTGTCTCTGTAGACCCGCATGAAAAGTGAAAACGTCTGAGGGTTCTAAAATTCTATAATGTGTAAGATCGCACCATGTGGTATAACTGCCAGGCAGTGCATTTCTAGCTTTCTTACAGACTAAATACGTCACATGACGCAATCAAATTTAAAACAGCCCAAGATTCTGCCTTATACCGTTCACCCAATTAACAGTAACAGTAAATTACATGATCCCTCGACAAAACCAGCTCCGCGGAAAACCATCACCGTTGACTGTAAACACGCATTTTTGAACACCATGGTACCCTTTCAGATGAAAAGGCTTGTCGGAGCTCTGTTGTTGTTGTTGCTCCTGAGGGACTCTACATAAAGGATCAATTAGTCTCACTTAGGACGGTGCACGTGCCCAGAGACCCATATACCAGAGGATTGTCTACAGTAGGGGACAAAGCCCAGGGGAAATCTTTAGATTTCAGTATAGACAGCTTTTAGCTTACCCATAGAATCCCATGAAATTAAGACGACATCGACCAATCAGCGCGCAAATTAACGCTCAACTCACGTGCTGATTGGTCAATGTCAAATGGGACCTGTGGGTAAACTATAATATCTCCGAGGGAGTCCACTGCGCGCGGCGGGTAGAACTACACGAGATGTAAATGCTCGACACAGTACAATGGGATGGGCGGACTGCGCAGGTGCCATTAGTTAATGGGAGCCCGGTGTCTCGGAGTACACCCACACGTGGGTAGGGAGGCGTCTGGTATCTGCTAACATACGAGAATATAAACAGATAAATAGGCGGTCGCAGTATGGCGTCATTAACATTGTGCACGTTGCCGAATTATGTTGAAAATAACCGCCTATTTTCCGCGAGCAGGGTTTACTAAGAGTTCGTTATAGTTATGAGTATATCAGTAGTTATGCAGGGTTATAATTCCTCGACGCGCTCTGACCTCATGACTCACGAGTAAACACTGTGTATCACTGTCAGTGTGTGACTTAGACTGTAATGTAACGCGTGATGAGGGTAATACAAGATCAGATAGGTTATAGTTTTACTGATGATGACGAAGAGTGAGATTTTGCAGCTAGAGTGTGCAGCCTTCTTCTGCCACTGAGTATAAGGCACTATGCTTCAATATATGATGCATCAGAGGAAGTGATAGGATGGTCGTGTTGATGCTATATCTATATTACTGCACTCATTTATTATGCATCAAAATCCTACTTTTATGAGTCACTACTTTTATGAGGCCTAAACTAATGTTCTTTTCAAGTTTTTAATCTTTTCATCATATCAGCTACATTTCACAAAACCCACCCTCATTGCATGAACCCCCTCACACCCCCTTCCCCCAGGATACTACGCGTACATCGAGGGTTCGTACCCCCGAATTGAGGGACACAGTGCTAGTCTCCAGAGTCCGTGGGTCAAGACGGAGGGAGTCATGTGTCAGTTCAACCTGTGGTACTTCATGCACGGCCAAGATGTCGGAGCTCTCAACATCACTGCTACTGTGAGTACTGAGTAAAACACAACATTAGATGACACAACATCAGATAACACAACAATGCTAATAGGTATGGTGGCCGAGGTGGCTAATGGCATTTTTAAGCAATTTTTATTGTAATCAAAGTAAAATCAACCTAAAATCAACCTAAAATCAAAATAAAATAAAAATAAAACCAAAATGAAATGAAAATAGAATGAAAATGAAATAAAAATGAAATGAAAATTTTAAAAAATCAAAATGAAAATCAAAATAAAATACAATCAAAGTAAAACCAAAATTAAATCAAAATAAAATCAAAATAAAACCAAAGTAAAATAGAAATAAAACCATTTTAAAATGAAAATAAAATGAAAACGAAATGAAAACGAAATGAAAATGAAAGTAAAATCAAAATAAAAGTAAAATCAAAATAAAACCAGAATAAAACCAAAGTAAAACCAAAGTAAAATAAAACCATTTTAAAATGAAAATAAAATCAAAATAAAATGAAAACGAAATGAAAATGAAAGTAAAATCAAAATAAAAAAAAATAAAAGTAAAACCAAAATTAAATCAAAATAAAATCAAAAATAAACTAAAAGTAAAATAAAAAAATAAAACCATTTAAAAATTTTAGAGTTTAAAAAAGAAAAAAAAAGTAAATTCAAGAAAAAAAAAAAAAGGAAAAAAAGAAAAAATTTCGAAAAATTTTGAAAAAATCGCTCATGGCCGAGGTGGCTAATCTAGAATCTACAGCGCGCGCAGTATGAAAATTCGTGCGCAACAAAAGTTATGTTAAAGGAGTCTGCGCTCACTGACCCATATCTCAAGATCCACAAATAGTAGAGACATGATCGAGGTCATGTTTTGTTCATCTACGACAGGAGTAGGTAATTGGCTATAAGAGAGTTCTGATGACGTCATTATGATGTCATTATGACGTCATCAACTTAGCGAAATTTTCTTGCTTGTTTAGCGAAAATAGGTCATCTTTTTGTGCGCATTTTTGACCAAGAAGGAATGGAGATAGCTCAGAAATGTTGAAAATCGTTGGAAATTTAAAGAGCTTTCGAAAATCATACGGATCATTGGGCTATCTCGATTTTTCATCGAGATATACGCGATTTTCTAAGGCACGGTGAAAATCATGAGCTGAGACCGGCCAAAAGTATGTTGGGCTGGGCAAAATTAACCTTAGTAGGCTATGAAATCGATTTGAGCCAATTTTGGTGCTGATGACGTCATCAAAATCGCATTAAACCGCGGCTATTTGCGATAAGTGACATTTTGCGCTACTTTGAACATCGACCAATCAGCGATCAAACCAACGTACAACTCACGCTCTGATTGGCCAATGTCGCATGGGACCTAATGGGTAAACTACAATACCTCCGAGGGGAGTCCACTGCGCGGCGGGTAGAACTACACAAAGATGTAAATGCTCGACACAGTACAATGGGATGGGCGGACTGCGCAGGTGCCATTAGTTAATGGGAGCCCGGTGTCTCGGAGTACACCCACACGTGGGTAGGGAGGCGTCTGGTATCTGCTTACATACGAGCTGAGATGTAAACAGGGAAATATAGGCGGTCGCAATGTGGCGTCATTAACATTGTGCGCGTTTCCAAATTATGTTGAAAATAACCGCCTATTTTTCGCGAGCAGGGTATACTAAGAGTGCGTTATAGTTATGAGTATATCAGTAGTTATGCAGGGGTTATAATTCCTCCATGCGCTCTGACCTCATGACTCACGAGTAAACACTGTGTATCACCGCCAATGTGTGACTCAGGCTGTAATGTAACGCGTGATGAGGGTAAAACAAGATCAGATAGGTTATAGTTTTACTGATGATGACGAAGAGTGAGATTTTGCAGCTAGAGTGTGCAGCCTTCTTCTGCCACTGAATATAAGCCACTATGCTTCAATATCTGATGCATCAGAGGAAGTGATAGGATGGTCGTGTTGATGCTATATCTATATTACTGCACTCATTTATTATGCATCAAAATCCTACTTTTATGAGTCACTACTTTTATGAGGCCTAAACTAATGTTCTTTTCAAGTTTTTAATCTTTTCATCAGCTACATTTCACAAAAACCCACCCTCATTGCATGAACCCCTCACCCCTTCCCCAGGATACTACGCGTACATCGAGGGTTCGTACCCCCGAATTGAGGGGCACAGTGCTAGTCTCCAGAGTCCGTGGGTCAAGACTGAGGGAGTCATGTGTCAGTTCAACCTGTGGTACTTCATGCACGGCCAAGATGTCGGAGCTCTCAACATCACTGCTACTGTGAGTACTGAGTAAAACACAACATTAGATGACACAACATCAGATAACACAACAATGCTAATAGTGATAGTATCACAGCGTAACACAACATTAACACGCAAACTCGAGTATACTGAACACTGTACAGTCACAGTTCAATGAGATCCACGTTGGATAAGTACCGAATACCATTTGAATAACAAGCAAACTCTTCAGAACACAGGTTGAAACAAAGCAGGGCTTAATACATTATTCAGTATTAATGCTCATCACATTACGATTCACGCATTTACTCTTCTAAAAGTTAAAACGCTCGCTCCTTATCTCCTAACCCCTACGAGTCCTACATTTCTAGCCCCACTCTTCGCCCTAAACACCTCTTTTTATAACCCCATACACTCTCCAGTCGAGACCCACTCTCTTCCCGTCTAACTGTCTTCCACTCTTCCCTTGCTTACTCCCAAGTCCCACCCTCCTCCTCAATTGACAAGTTAACTTCCAAATCCACTCGCTCCTTCTTCCTTACTCCCAAGTCCCACTATCTCTCTTCCCAATCTGACTAACTCTCACTGTGTCGCAGTCGTGGAACGGCAAGGTGACTACTCTGGACAATCTGGTTGGAGAGAAGGGACAGAAATGGCTGCTCTCCTCCTCAGACTTCAGGTCTACCAGCAAGGGTCTCCGGTTCACCATTACCGGAGTTAGAGGCAGCAGTTACACCAGTGACATCGCCATAGACGACATAGGGGTCGAGAACTGCGCAGGTTCGTGAAATCAGCTAATCAGGAGAAAGAACTAAAGAAGTCGATGTTGGCTATGATGATATACCTCCTAAGTCAGCCGTTTTGTAAACAAAAACCTTCTTTCTAGTTGATATCGAACTCCTTTTTGTAGACAAAAACCTACATTCGTTATGATTTTATACCCCTCGAAACTCAATGTCTGATATTAACGAATCTCCCTTTGCAGTGTCGCAGTTCTGCGCGAACAACCAGTTCTCGTGCTACGACTCGCCCTTCTGCATGGATAAGAGCATGGTGTGCGACCTGAACTCGGACTGTCCGGACCGGTCTGACGAGACTAAGAAGTGCGGAGAATGTGACTTTGAGCACGGCCGGTGCGGCCTGACCTGGAACTGGGGCGGAACTACCTGGAAGAGAACCAGTGGGGCCACGTACACTCCTGGAACAGGACCAGCATCTGACCACACCAAGGGAGACGACACTGGATACTACGGCGATGTAGCTCTTAAGGGATCGTTCACATATTACGTAATCAATTTTTGACCGATTTCAACCCCCCCCCCTCCCCCTCGTAATCAAGTTTACAGTAGTTGTATTTGTTACAATAACATGTAACGTAATCATTCGGAAACCCCCTCCCCCTCTAGATGATTACGTAATATGTGAACGATCCCTAATACTGACGATGATTAGCCAAAAGATTCTAATTAACAAATATCTCGTATTTTTATCTACATACTACAGTACAGAAGTGCTGCAATATGATCAACCATGTCTCTATAATTAGTATATAAATAATGTAGTATATTCAGACGTTTAAATACCCCAAGCTACTCCTGGGTTACACGATACTTAACGTTATGTTGCGACCAGAGGCATATACCCACATTTATGTTCATGTCATGTCGCGGATAACCGATGCATGTCAACTGTTGTTTTTGAATTGCTCCTCAATTCCAAGAATTCGCCCTGAGTAACTAAGTAGCTGATTAGATGATTCAAATTCCACGAATTGCCCTATATTCACCTTCTGACGCACGTACAAGTCCTAACTTTTAGGTTCATGTTAACTCTTAGTTAATGTTAACTTTTAATGTTAACTGCTAGGTTAATGTTAACTCTTAGTTAATGTTAACTTTTAATGTTAACTGCTAGGTTAATGTTAACTCTTAGTTAATGTTAACTTTTAATGTTAACTTTTAGGTTCATGACGTTAACTCTTAGTTAATGTTAACTTTTAATGTTAACTGCTAGGTTAATGTTAACTCTTAGTTAATGTTAACTTTTAATGTTAACTTTTAGGTTCATGTTAACTCTTAGTTAATGTTAACTTTTAATGTTAACTGCTAGGTTAATGTTAACTCTTAGTTAATGTTAACTTTTAATGTTAACTTTTAGGTTCATGTTAACTCTTAGTTAATGTTAACTTTTAGGTTCATGTTAACTCTTAGTTAATGTTAAGTTTTAATGTTAACTTTTAGGTTCATGACGTTAACTCTTAGTTAATGTTAACTTTTAATGTTAACTGCTAGGTTAATGTTAACTCTTAGTTAATGTTAACTTTTAATGTTAACTTTTAGGTTCATGTTAACTCTTAGTTAATGTTAACTTTTAATGTTAACTGCTAGGTTAATGTTAACTCTTAGTTAATGTTAACTTTTAATGTTAACTTTTAGGTTCATGTTAACTCTTAGTTAATGTTAACTTTTAATGTTAACTGCTAGGTTAATGTTAACTCTTAGTTAATGTTAACTTTTAATGTTAACTTTTAATGTTAACTTTTAGGTTCATGTTAACTCTTAGTTAATGTTAACTTTTAATGTTAACTGCTAGGTTAATGTTAACTCTTAGTTAATGTTAACTTTTAATGTTAACTGCTAGGTTAATGTTAACTCTTAGTTAATGTTAACTTTTAATGTTAACTTTTAGGTTCATGTTAACTCTTAGTTAATGTTAACTTTTAGGTTCATGTTAACTCTTAGTTAATGTTAACTTTTAATGTTAACTGCTAGGTTAATGTTAACTCTTAGTTAATGTTAACTTTTAATGTTAACTTTTAGGTTCATGTTAACTCTTAGTTAATGTTAACTTTTAATGTTAACTGCTCTAGGTTAATGTTAACTCTTAGTTAATAGTTAATGTTAACTTTTAGGTTCATGTTAACTCTTAGTTAATGTTAACTTTTAATGTTAACTTTTAGGTTCATGTTAACTCTTAGTTAATGTTAACTTTTAATGTTAACTTTTAGGTTCATGTTAACTCTTAGTTAATGTTAACTTTTAATGTTAACTTTTAGGTTAATGTTAACTCTTAGTTAATGTTACCTGTTAATGTTAACTTTTAGGTTAATGTTAACTCTTAGTTAATGTTAACTTTTAATGTTAACTGCTGGGTTAATGTTAACTTATAGTTAATGTTAACTTTTAATGTTAACTGCTAGGTTAATGTTAACTCTGAACACCCCACCCCAGGGTACTACATGCTGTTCACGGCTTCCTACAAGAACCCCGGAACTACGGGCACTCTCAACTCGGTCAAGTACCCTCTGACCTCCACTGAGTGTGTCATGGTGTTCTACTACCACATGGCCGGCATTGACATGGGGTCCCTCACCGTACAAGTCCGATCAGACCAGAGTGGAGGGGTTTACCAGGACGTGTGGACGCTGGACGGACACCAGAGCAACAAGTGGCTCAGAGCTGAGGTGGGTGCAACGAGATGTGCTTTATTTGGGGGTTATTTTGTGAGACAAATGATGATTTAGTAAATTCAATGCATCTTATTGTTTCTGAGCTTAAAATCTGAATTTATATCTTCTAGTGAACCACTAATTATTGATTCCGCTTCCCTGAGATCCCTCTGGCATCCCTCGCTAACGTACAAGCCCGATGGGTGGCTGTTAGGGGCGCAGGTGTCAAGGGAGACATTGCTATCGATGACATCTCCTACGAGGGATGCAGTGTGAAGACATGCAATGTGCCTGTGGCAAAGAGACAAGCCTGCCCTGCCGGAAACGGTTAGCAAGGGACCTTTTCTTGTGCCATCGATTTATATACCACATGGCACTATTAGATTCAGATATTTTCAGGCCTTTGAAACTAACATATCATAGATAGCGTTTGTCTATCCCGCAAAGCAACACCTACGATTCACGCTAGTCGCCACTATAACCAATACAACCCAGTAGCTGACAACGATAATTAGTATGATTCTCTAAAATTTCAGTAAACCACCTC
Organism: Beroe forskalii; assembly: GCA_011033025.1. Lineage (NCBI taxonomy): Eukaryota > Metazoa > Ctenophora > Nuda > Beroida > Beroidae > Beroe > Beroe forskalii. The sequence goes on along the minus strand of WFMF01000074.1, from coordinate 86,791 downwards.
TTAAACCCTCGCAGGTCTGAGCAAGTACGACTGTCTACAAGCCGGATGCTGCTTCAACAGAGGCACGTGTTACAGTAAGGAGGGCATCACTGACCCAGTAATCGTGGAGTTCCCAGCTGCCTTCTCCGGAGACGAGAGTGACAGTCTGACACTGAACTGCCGAGCTACCAGCAACCCCAACCCCCGGTACCTTTGGACCAGGGACTCCGGGGCACCCCTACCAGCCTCAGCAACCCTCGGAACTGACGGCTCAATCACCATCCCTGCTGCTTCCTTCTACGACTCAGGTGAGTGAAGGGACAATGGATCACGAGTTAGTGGATCACGAGTGAGGGGGTTCTGCTTTTCATTAAGCTACAATATAAACATGTTTGTAACAAAACTACTTGTCCTAGGTCTCTAATTAAACTTTTAATTTTTATATTCCGTGTTTAATTAGAGTTGAATATTTAATCTCCTAATTACACGTATTTCTCTTTTGATAGAGCTGAGATTTGATTACAAATTAAACTTCCCACGAAGGGCGAATCTGAGACTTCTGTTCTTTTCAGACACGTACACTTGTACGGTAACGAACGGATTGAAGAACATCACGGCAAGTGCTAAGGTGACAATACGAGCAGGAGGGGCTAACTTCGACCTCTCCATGGGCACGTACCACAACATCCACAAAGGCGACAACTGGGATTGGGACAGGACCTTCGGCAAGGTAAACGCAAGGGGAACGGACATTTCACGGTACTTTATCTCACCATACTTTATCTCACCATACTTAATCTCACCATACTTTATCTCACGATACTTTATCTCACCACATTTCATCTCACGACTCTTTATCTCACGATATTTCATCTCACGACATTTCATCTCACGACTCTTTATCTCACGATATTTCATCTCACGACATTTCATCTCACGACTCTTCATCTCGACTCCGAGCAAAGATTGGGGTCTGGGGATTAGGGTTAGGCTCAAGACAGGTAGAAGAAGTGTCCTGATACTCGAGTAGCAGCGTGTAGTTGTGTATGCACTTCATTGCCCAGATTTTTTGACGGTTGCACGATGTTCTCCAGGCAATTCTGGTCCAGAATCACCTTGGTACCACTTTTGTATCGCTAGACACATGTCTGTAGGGCCACGCCCATGCCACGCCCTTAAGCGCGTATGGGGAAATTCATATCTCAGCTTCAGAAGGTCGTAGAGACTCCGTTTTGGGCTCAAACGAAGCGCAATGACCACTTTTTTTAAGCAATTTTTAGTGCGAATAGGCCTAAAAATGCCCAGGAAAAAAGTTATGGACCAAAAACTGGTTTTTCAGTGTATCGCAAGGAAGTTACAGATGTTTATTTTGTATCTTGGTCTAGGAAGGTCCTAGAGACTTCGTTTTGGGCTCAAAAGAATCGCAATGACCATGTTTTTATGCAATTTTGAGTGTGAATATGCGTCAAAATGCCCAGGAAAAAAGTTATGGACCAAAACCTGGTTTTTCAACTCGTATCGCAAGCCCATTACACATGTTTATATTCATATCTCAGCCTAAGAAGATCACAGAGATTCCATTTTGGGCTATAAAACGATGCACAATGGCCATGTTTATGTTTGACTTTCAATAAACATTAGGCCAAAAATTAACTTTAAAAATGTTATGAAGTTATGAGCCAAAAACCGACATTTGAGCACCTGCAAGACACTGTAGAGGGCATTTTTGCATCTTGACCCAGGAAGGTCGTACTTAGAGACTTATAAGTCAGCTCAAAACCGCAATGGCCATGTTTATAGTTAATTTTATATTAGGGACTTGAAATGAAAGTATAGCCCAAAGTGCACAAAACTAGGTCTTGGGACATAAGCAACTCATATGCATTGGCGTTTTTGCCCAAAAAGGTGTACTGTACTCTGCACAACCCACATGTGTAAAATTCTCTTTTGCTTGAAAATATATTCACTTTATGGAGACAATTGAATTCTATTATGTCTTGTATGAAAACCATATTTAGTCATAAATTCATGGTTGTGGGCAAGAAGAGGACGGTCAAAGGGTGAGGAGTCAAGGATGATCAGCCGAACAGGACATCCCCGACCAGCTTCTTTACACTTTCAGAAGGAGAGGTCTCCATGCTGCTTCTCCATGCAATTTATCAGAAGTCAAGCCAGATGATGTTGGTACCTTTTCTCTTGCCTGTGGTGTACTCAAGGGTAGTGAACCAGGCAGGAGAAGAGGGGTTAGTAGCGGTGTTGTAGCGGTGTTGTAGCGATGGTAGCAGATGTTAAAGAGGGGTTAGAAGGTGTGGGTTGTGGGAGCAGGGCCTAAGGGAGGTGCTGCAACAGTGGAACAAGATGAGGAGGGGAAGGAGGAAGAAAGTGCGACATTTGACCCCCCGACATTACATCCCTCGACATTTCATCCCCCGACATCCGACCCCCCGTAGTTACTAAAAATGTGATAGACAGGATTTGGATATGTAGTTGTGAGCAATTCCAGTCAGGAAGGTGTCAGCAGAAGGGTCTGGAGTAGTTCCGGAGGAGGTTCTGGATCCTGTCGTTCCTCCTTCTCTCCAGGATAGATGACTTGAACACGTCTTCTCCGGTAACACGGAACACCTTGGCTCTGGAGAGGTTCTGCTGCGTCTGGAGTGTCTTGAGGAGGGTCCAGATGGAGGGGTGGTGGCAGGACAGCAGGGAGTTGAAGGAGTGGTGAAAGGACTCCAGGGCGTTGGTTGTGCGGGCAGATCCAGCCAAAGCTCTGTTCCGCATGTGGAGAGGGAAGATCGGGAGAAGTCGTCGTCCTCCAGCTGGAAGTCCGATCCAGGTCCTCTCGAAGTAGGCCAGAAGTGGGAGCTCATCTGCCAGGAAGGTGATGGAGAGGGACTCGAAGATAGCCACAACATTCGCAACAGGAACTGCTGGTACTCCCTCATCAGGCCATGCTCCTTAACCTGGACACCCAGCCGCTTGCACGAGTGGAAGAAGCAACCTTCTGCCCCAATCCCAGGAAACACTTCCAGAACAGCTCAGTTGCTGGTGCGACACATGAACCCCGTTCCCAAGCACAGTTGCATGGGAGGTTACTGTGCCTATAGAGGGGATGTGATGTCGGGGGGGGGGGTCAAATGTCGCACTTAGACACCTTGGTCAAGCCGCGGATCAGTGCGTTTGATCTATGTTTATTCATCGGGGGATGTAATATCGGGGGGTCAAATGTCGCAGCAATCGTCTAACTGCGACGTTTGACCCCCCGGTTTCCTCTAAAGATTTACAGTACTGAAGTAGGGGTGTAGTGTCGGGGATGTAGTGTCGGGGGATGTTATGTCGGGGGGTCAAGTGTCCCTTTACCAGGAGGAAAAGGAGAAGTCTCCTAGTATGTTATCTGTCTGAAAGGACCCAGTGAGGTGCTGGAATGTTGTTTGTTGAGTATACATGTTGAAAATAGTGAACTTTGCTTCCAAGAACCATTTGACATGCTACTGTGTGGGACCAATGTTAGAGACGCAATACTGCAGTTTGGCGAGTCATACCAATTACCATTATCACTCCCCGAAGGTAGTGTGATGTTGTGTGGGACCAATATGATGTAAGGGTGACAGGGGAAAGTACAATATGACCTGCTACTGTAATCACTGATAAGGCATGCTTGTATGTTCCAGCACCTCCCTCAGACGTAGACCCTGTTCCAAATCCTCCTTCCCACCCCCTCCAACACCTTCTGCTGATCTATATGCTCCCCTATACTCCTGTAAAAAAGCTTTCCGGGGATGTTCTGCTTGGCTGACACTCCATGACCCCTCACCCTGTGGTCCTCTTCTTGCCCAAAGCCATGAATTTTTGTACTGCACTTACTATGTGCATTCATGACAAACATTTTTGAGCAAAATTGCCAATTATATATGAGTTGCTTGTGGCCAAGAACCAAGTTTTGGCTAACCTATAACTTGGGCATTTTACGCTCCATTTTTATTTCAAGTTTAATATACTCTACTATAAAGTATAAATATGGCCACAGGGGTGTAGCCAGATTTCTAAAAAGGGGGCGCCGAGTTACCTTCAAAACCTGCATTGCAGTTCTTTCAAATAGCTGACTTATAAGTCTCTAAGTACGACCTTCCTGGGCAAAGATACAAAAATGCCCTCCGGCCTCCACAGTGTCTTACAGTTGCCCAAAAATCAATTTTTGGCTCATAACCTTTTTTTGGGCATTTTAGGCCTTATCTTTATTACCTAGTCGAATATGAACATAGCCATTGCAATTCTTTTGAGTCCAAAAATGAGTCTCTACGATCTTCCTTGGCAGATGTATGAATATAAACAATAAACATGTGTTATTTGCTTGCGATACCAGTTGAAAAACTAGTTTTTGCTCCATAACATTTTCTGGGCATTTTGAGGCAAAGTCGCACTAAAAATTGCATGAAAATGTAGCCATTGCGATTCGTTTGAGCCCAAAATGGAATCTCTGTGATCTTCTTAGACTGAGATATGAATATAAACATGTGTAATTTGCTTGCGATACGAGTTGAAAAACCAGGTTTTGGTCCATAACGTTTTTCCTGGGCATTTTGACGCATATTCACACTCAAAATTGCATAAAAACATGGTCATTGCGATTATTTTGAGCGCAAAACGAAGTCTCTAGGACCTTCCTAGACCAAGATACAAAATAAACATCTGTAACTTCCTTGCGATACACTGAAAAACCAGTTTTTGGTCCATAACTTTTTTTCCTGGGCATTTTTAGGCCTATTCGCACTAAAAATTGCATAAAAAACGTGGTCATTGCGCTTCGTTTGAGCCCAAAACGGAGTCTCTACGACCTTCTGAAGCTGAGATATGAATTTCCCATACGCGCTTAAGGGCGTGGCATGGGCGTGGCCCTACAGACATGTGTCTAGCGATACAAAAGTGGTACCAAGGTGATTCTGGACCAGAATTGCCTGGAGAACAACGTGCAACCGTCAAAAAATCTGGGCAATGAAGTGCATACACAACTACACGCTGCTACTAGAGTATGAGATTAAATGTCGGAATACCTAACGCACAATATTTGCGCTGGTTTCACTGCAATAACGCTTTAAACGATTAGTTTGAACCGGTAACCGATTATCCGTAATCCCAATTCTTGCGGCACACGGTTCTTCCGCTCATTTAAACCATACAGGTGAAACATAAAATGTGTTACTGATACTATTGATATTTAGAATATTTAGGTTATAAAAATCTAGAATTTCCGATCGCATCAATAAAAACATGTTAATAATATTCTAGTACAAGTAGACCTGATATCGATAGCAACCAGAATGAATTTTTATAGGAAAAAAGTGGGGAAGGAGACTATTCCATAACCAAGCACATTGCCAAAACGCTCAACAGGAGCTAAAAGCGAGTTTATTCGATGTACGAAGTAAACCTTACGATTTTCCCTCGACAGGGCCCCAACTTCAACAAAGGCATCGGACCGAGGACTGATCAGGGTGGACGAGGATCGTATCTGCTCCTGAACACGGCACTTCCCAAGAAGACCGGGGACACGGCCATTCTCCACTCCACTTGGCTGACTAACTCCGACCCCTCTACCAGTGAGTTGGGTAGGGAGTTTAAAAGTGGTTTTAGGGTCACCTTCCACCAGTAATTAGTGAGTTGGGTAGGGGGTTTGAAAATCTTGTGAATTTCACGACCCGTGATAGTTGTGTTTAAATGAAATGTATAGTTGTCACGTGACTGTACACTTACGAATACGAAAATCCGTTCAGTGAGTTAGATAGAGAGTTGGGTTTCAGAGAAAAAGTGCTTTTAAGGTCGAGATGGTCGCAGAGAGAGGGACTTGATTAATTAAAATGGTTCGCTCCAAAGATATTTTACCAGATCTTCCTTGTCATGTTAAACGAGAAATTAAAAGTTTGTTGGTTTTTATTAACTTCATTAATGAGTCTTGAACATGATCAACTATGTCTGAAGATGTAATAGTTGGCCTTTCAAAATCGTTCATGGCTATATTTTAACGAATATTGAGATTTTTATAATACATAACGCGGAAATAATATCTTCTGGGAAACGGTTTCATATTGCAAAATTAAAGTAAAATACGTTTCAATAAAGTTATATTTATTTTAGAGAAAGAATCAAAACGTATTTCATGAGTTAAATCAACTATTCAAATGAGACAATGTCAAATCTTACAGAATTAGGAACAAGAATTTTGAGCTTTGAATTTAAACGAAACCACTGCTTTTCTATGACGGACTCCCCCTGCTAATTTCTAATACGGATTCTCCCTGCAGCGTGCACCTTTAGCTTCTACTACTTCATGAAGGATTCCACGGTGGGATCCCTGACAACGAGTGTTATGGGACCAGACATGGCAAAGACAGATCTAGACACCATCACTGGAGCACAAGGTAATGAACAGTGAAATATCCTAATCATTGACATTAAGGTTGTGCCGAATGATAATGTGACGTGGAAATTAAAATGTAAACTTTCATGATGTCTTAAAAATCAAATATGACCAATTTACCCTTAATCATTGTGATCGCATGAGAGCGTTATTTAAAGCATGGTTTCTTGGATACCTATAATTTCGAGAGGCCACTCGATTAAGCACTCTGCTGATCCACTCTAGTTTGATAATAATATGATATCTGTCCCAGGAACGAAGTGGATGTTCAAGAGTGTTCCCATCCCGAGTACCCTGACCACCTTCAAGATGCAGCTGCTGGGTACAGTGGGAGGCAACCAGGGAGACATCGGCATTGACAGCATCAAATTCAGTGGTAAGTTGCGCTGAAGAGCCATAAGGAGTAATGGATACTGAGTTATGTCGGGAAATAAAGCACGGAAAAATTTGCTCTCTGATGATTCCTCCATTTATCCTCGAGCTATTCTTCACTCTTAAATCCCTCTTCTTTCACACTCCTCCCTCCCCAGGCTGTTCCCTGACGTACGCCTGCCAAATGACCAGTCAGTTCGCCTGTGAAGGCACTGAGTCAGGTGCCCCCAAGTGTGTGGACTCCTCGCAGCGATGTGACTTTAAACCTGACTGTGCTGACAGCTCTGACGAAGATGACTGTGGAGACTGTGACTTCGAGCAGAGCGAGTGTGGCTACCTCCACGAACCTAACGTGTGGTTCAACTGGACACGTAACGCAGGACCTACCACCAGTACAGGAACAGGACCTGTCAGAGACCACACTCTGAACACCACTGACGGTCACTACATGTACACGGAGGCCAGCTTCCCTCAGTGGGAGGGAGACCAGGCCATCTTCTACAGTCCCACCTTCCCTCTGACCAGCCTCATCTGCCAGCTAGACTTCTGGTACCACATGGTGGGCCCTCACGTGGGGCAGCTAGCAGTCTACGTAAACCACACGTACGGTAGCGAGGTGGTGTTCAGCAAGGAAGGCCCGCAGATACCCCTCTGGAACCAGGCAACTGTTGTGATCGGTGCTCACAGGAACGTGAATATCTCCTTTATTGGTACTATCGGTGTATCCTACGCTGGGGACATGGCTATTGACGATGTGAAGCTGAGTAACTGCGTGCCCACCACGCCCTGTGCGGAGGAGGAGTTCGCCTGCGTGCTCAAGGCCTCCTCTGACGGCTCCTCTACCTGCACTGACTCCAGGAAAGTGTGTGACTTTGTCAGCGACTGTGCGGACAACAGCGACGAAGCGTCCTGTAAGGGGCTCTGTTCCTTTGAAACGGACTACTGTGGCTGGATCAATGGATCAGATCCACTCCAACTAGCACGAGTGCAGGCCTCGCAGTTCGCTCATCCTAACTTCGACCACACGACAATGCAGACAGGTGGCTACTACCTGGCCCTCCCAGCAAGTAACACCCTGCAAGCCACCCTAGTGGCACAGACAGCGAGCATCTCGTACCCTGCCATCACTGGAACCAGTGCTAAGTGCTACTTCTCACTGTGGTACCACGTGGAGGGAGACTCTCCAGGAACCATCAACATCTACAGCCTGACAAGTGGAGCTAAGACCAAGGTCTGGTCCTCCAGTGGGGACACTGGGGCAGGATGGTACGAGGGAGGATTCTTCGTGGGCAGAGTTGCTAAGATATCAGTAACAGTGGAAGTGGTCCAGGGTTCTACAGGAGATGTGGCTGTGGATGACGTAGGGTTCCACAGGTGTTTCGCTGCAGCCGAGGAGTGCATGGCTGACGAGTGGCAGTGCAAGTCAGGACAGTGTATCCCAGCAGGGAAAGTGTGTGATCTGGTTCAGGACTGTTTCGACAACTCAGACGAGGACTCCTGCCTTGGGAACTGTAACTTTGAGAAGGACACCTGTGGTTGGGATACAGAGGCAGCGTATGATGACTTCAACTGGATGATGGCACAAGGACAGACTGGCTCCTATGGAACAGGACCTGATGCTGACCACACCTTGGGAACACCAGCAGGTCACTACATCTACATAGAGGGGTCCTACCCCCGAGTTAAGGGAGACGCCGCCTGGCTGCTCAGTCCTTGGTTTGTTAACCCGACCCTCAACTGCCAGTTCTCATTCTGGGTCCACATGATGGGAGCTGATATTGGAGAACTTAACATCTACGTAGTTTCCACCACCTCCAGAGACCTAGTGACCACTCTGTCTCAAGAACAGGACGTAGTTTGGGTACAGCAGACGGTCAGTTTGCCCAGGATTGATGCTTTCAGAATCCTCATGGAGGGAGTCATTGGAGACGGCTACCAATCTGACATCTCTATTGACGACATCTCCTTCAAAGACTGCGGTATTCAGCCTCTCTGTTCAGCTGATCAGTTCGCCTGTCAGGACGGACTTCAGTGCATCGACAAGGCGCTGGTTTGTGACTTCGGCTTCGACTGCAACGACAAGTCTGACGAAGCTAAGTGTGGTAACTGCAACTTCGAGCATGGGAAGTGTGGGTATGCTAATGTTGACGGAGACATTCAGTGGTACAGGGAGAAGAATGCACTGCACAGTGATAACATCGACTGTCAGTTCAATGATGGGACTTACTACAGAGGCACGGTCAACAAGACAAAGAGTGGCAAGCCTTGTCAGAGCTGGGACTCTCAGTACCCTCACCAGCACAGGCAGACTTCAGAGAACTACCCTTACTCCGGTTAGTGTTGTTAGTTAGGTTTAAATAGAATAAATAAACTGGTCAGTGGTTATTAGTTTATTACTTAGGTTTAAATTAAACAAGTAACTAAATAAATAGAAACTGCTGTTAATGACGCTCGGACACTCATCACTTGGAGTTGTATTTCCATTGTGCCACGTCTCCAAGTCACGTTTACTCAGTAGCAGCATTATTATTTCCAGCACCATTCCTCCACTTCTAACCCCCTGTTAATTAGCTAATTACCCTGATCCCAGGTCTGGGAAGTAACAACTACTGCCGGAATCCTGACGGTAAGCCTGGAGCCTACTGCTTCACCACCGACCTGAACACGGAATGGGAGTTGTGTGACATCCCGGTGTGTGACTACTACCTGACCACGGAGTGGCATGAGGACCAGGGAGACCAGGCCATTCTAGTGTCTCCCAAACTGGGGCTGTCTGCTACTAACTGCTACCTCACCTACGATATGCAGCTGGATGGACCTAACATGACACTGGAGCTGTTTGTTAACGCATCGGATGGAACCTCCAAGAGTATCTCACGAATAGGTATCTATCAGCTGAGATTCTAATAATTAACTGCTTAACTGAACATGACAAATTGTAATCTGCAATCCAACTTAAATTCTTTCCTGTATTTCACCAAATCACCGGTCACCGCCACAACCCAGTTCCAGCATTTTCCAGTAATTCTCATTTAAATCTCACCAAATTACCGGCCATCCCCACTTCAGGCTCAGGAGATGACACAGGAGCATTCTGGAACCACAGCAGTGCGGTGGTAGGAGCTAACAAGGACTTCCAAGTCACCTTCGTGGCTACCATGAACCTGAACTGGTGGGAGCATTACCACCTTGCTATTGACAACATCCAGTTCGCTCCGGACTGCGCAGCAGTAGCTGCCATAGTGGTCCACCCCTCGGACCTTGCCACTCCCTCAGGAGCTAAAGCTGTGTTTACTTGCGGAGTGAAGGGAGACCCCGCCCCCACAGTTACTTGGTACCTGGGCGGGGCAGCTCTGGGAAGTGATGGGTTCACTGGGGACAGTGGTAGGATATGGATGAGTGCTGACAACAGTCTAGTGTTTAATTCTACTGTAGCGGGAGACGCGGGTACTTACACTTGCAATGCTACCAACTCCATTGGAAGCAAAGTCTCATCTGCTCAACTTGTCATCCTTGATGTGAGTTGAAAATAATATTGGTTTGACATTTACACCATCTCACACAATAGCCCGTAGACAAGCTGCTCTATCATGTTCATTAATTTATCTCAATTCCTTATTTCGTGCTCAAATCTCAACAGAAAACTGACCAATTCAAAATCACAGAATATTGCATGCGTAAACCAACAACTGAACTATGTACACCCTCTTCAGAAATGTGACTTTGAGAGCGGTCTGTGTGGATGGAAGAACGAAGGCTCAGATGTCGATGACTTTGACTGGTTGCTAGCCCAGGCTGACACCCTGTCCTATGGAACTGGACCAGTGGTCGACCACACCCTCGGATCATCAGATGGTATGTTATGACAAAGACACACCATTTTTTAAGAGATGGTGGTTTTATTCTGTGACCGGCAAATTTGAATTGACAAATCCGTAAAATTTACGAAAGACGCTGACGCAGATATTCTTATTTCTATATTTAGGATAAGCAGTTTCATTCAAAAGCGAAAATGGAAAAGAAATAAATATAGATCGAGTTTATGTCGGTATTCGGAATGACGGTTCGAAATAAAGTAGAAATATTGCGAAGTTCATTATCATAACTGCTGCTATTCTTTGTTCCACAGTTGCAAAATTCCATGTTGAATGAACTACGTTACTACGACCATTGCTTCCCCAGGCTCGTACATGTACATTGAAGCCTCGTACCCACGACTTCCTAACGACAAAGCCATCCTCACCCTGCCTCACATCTACAAGACGGGACCGAGGTGCGAGCTGAGGTTCTGGTACCACATGATGGGATCCGGAATAGGGACTCTGACAGCCACTGCCACCGACCACAGCGGCACTGTGGTGGCGAGGTGGCAGAAGGACGGCGAGCAGAGCGCCCAGTGGCTCCAAGGTGGCTTGTACATGCCTCACGCTGACGATGTGACCATCACTTTCAAGGCGGTGAGGGGCAAGAACTACCAGGGCGACATCGCACTGGATGATATGGAGTTTGTCAACTGCGGAATGGATGGTGAGTCACCTTCTGAGTAGCGGAATCTTAAATTATTCTTGAGACAGATCTTATTCTTTATTCTTATCTAAGAGGTCGCGTTGTCAAGTTTTGAACAACACTACTTTATAGAATCAAATTTGAGAAATATGATCACTTTCACATCATTTTCAACCCCCTTAACAACCCCGTCCCTCAGCAAATCCTCTGTGCACGGGAGCTGAGTTTATCTGCGAGAGTGGCCAGTGCATACCCCTCAAGTCAGCATGTGATGCAGTTCCTGACTGCTTCGATCACAGTGACGAGGACCCAGCAAACTGCCCCGGCAACTGCGACTTCGAGACGGGCAACTGCAACTGGAGGGACCAACTGCTCAACACCCAGTTCAACTGGACCCGACACTCGGGGTACTCGCCTAGCTGGTACACTGGACCAGACTCAGATCATACTACCGGTGAGTGGGGAGTGGGGACTGAGGGGGTACTGGCACTGGGTATCCAGGAGTAGGTTGGAGTGTGGTGGAGTGGTCAAATGTGAAGTGAGTAGGTGTGGCGGGAGTGAGTGTGTGGAGTAAAGGGAGGAAGTTACTATTTGTACTGGAGGAAGGTACAATTTGTATAAAAACAGCACAGAATTTAGAGTGTAAATCGAACCACGGTATAAATGAACCAGTGGTAAAACTTAGCAAACTAGTGCTGTAGCCTGTAACTCGAAGGGAACGTTATGCCCGTGCCCCGAAAAGCGTGAGGGCATTAGCATATATAGCGGTAACCTGGGCAAAAATGTAGATTCAATTAATTGAAACCCATGTTTTATAATGGCTTTAAGACCACCGGGCATGGAATCTGAACAAAACAAATCTACAACGACAAATGTTTTTCTTCTCAAAGCTAAAATGTTTAAAATCCATATTTTTGGAAAATACAAAGAATATCATTGATATTCAAAGTCTTGAATGGATCATGAAACTCCTTTACTCCGCATATAGAACAGTAGAAATATGCTCTTTCACTCGAAGGATGCCATGCAATTATGCGTCGTAAACGGTTTGTTACTTCGTAGCAGTGACGTTTCAGGAGGGATACTTCAGGTTATTGTGTATGTGATGCCGTGCTCGGTGGATCTTATACACTGCTGACCATTCAAAACAGCAATGGCATTCAATTATTTTTTTAGGATTGTTGACATGTACTGAACATCGAATACAACCACACAATTCAACCCTTTTTCTTACTCCCTGAACCCATTTGTTCTGAGTTATAACCCACAATTGCAGACCTTGTTAACATAATAATGCCGCATCATTCACTTAAAAATGCCCCCGGTGGCCTGAAACCTCTGATTATTAAGATGAATATACTGACTGAGCTTTGTTCCCGCAGGAACGCTGAGCGGAACGTACATCTACATCGAGACCTCGGTGCCTCAGTCTCCAGGAGACAAGGCGGCCGTGCTGTCTCCTCGCATACAGCGGACCTCCAGCAGGTGCTTCCTTTCCTTCTGGTACCACATGGCCGGCTCTCACATCGGATCTCTAGAGGTAGGGGGATGTCTAGCGAGTATACGTGGCTTGGTATATTAATTTTAAAACGCGCCTCTAGCAATATGTGACTTGATATAAAACGTGATCTGATGTAAAACGTGATCTGATCTGTGATATAGGTACAGATTACGTGATCAAATATTTTAAACTTATTTTTGCGCCGTAGTTCCTACTCCTAGAAAGATTAATCTTAACTTTTTGCGCTCAGAATGAATAGGCGGTCGCAATGACGTCATTAACATTATGCACGCTGCCAAATTGTTTAAAATAACCTATTTTTCGCGCGCGGGATGAGGAGTATTTGGCAGGGATACTGCTGCTATACGTGACTCGGCATTATACGTGATGAGATCTGCACTCTACACGATTAACTGTGCGTGATCAAATAGTTACATGGCTCTGTGGGAGACTTGAGATAGACAGATTACTACTGAAATGAGATAGGCTGAGTTATAAAATATGATGTTCTGGTTTGCTTGAAACAGTCTTTAAACGGAGAAATTACGGTCTCTAAGTCTCCTGGGGAGGTACGGGACTCGTTCCCATCCACAGTAGCCCTAGCAACTGGGACCACCTGTAGCGGGGAGGTCCCGTGCCGGGGATTCTGTTTGTATCTCTCGCAGATCCGTCACTCGTTTAGTAGTAGATATACGTGACTTGGTATTAAATGAGATCTGCATTCTGCTCAGAATGAATAATGGCAATGACGTCATTTACATTTTGCACGCTGCCAAATTATTGAAAAATTCGCGCGCGGGATAGAAATATAAACGTGATGTTCGGGACTTTTCCCATCCAAATAGCTCTGTGGGAGACTTGGAGGTCCGTGTCGGGGTTTTCTTATATATCTCTCGCAGATCCGTCCCTCGTTTAATATTAGATATACGTGACTTGTATACGTGATCAGATCTGCATTCTGCACGATTAACTGTGTGCGTGGTCAAATAGTTACATGGCTATGTGGGAGACTTGAGATAGACAGATTACTACTGAAATGAGATAGGCTGAGTTATAAAATATGATGTTCTGGCTTTGCTTGGTTATAAAGTGGCTTCGTTATTTATAGTTCTCAAACCCATATCAAAATTCTTTGGCAAAATATATACTTGGCGATCTTTGACGAAATTAAAATTTTATTCGCTCAAATTATCCTTATATAAGTGTTCCACTTTAAGTTGTTTATTTTTAAAAATACGGCAAAAAGTGACGTATTTTTGACACCTGCAACTTGGAAAACGAAACGACTGCTTGAAACAGCTTGATGAATACAGTGACAGCATAGCGATAAATTTACTCATTATATTCTTCTTGGTCCTGGTTTGATTGTGGCGGGGGTCGAAACCAAAATTACAGAAACCAAATCTAATTACAAAGTGAATTATCCAACGTTAATTATGATTTTCACTTTCACATGAGTACCTACCTCTCAATTATGCCATTAAACGCCGCAGAAAACAGGCGGTTCAAATGACATCTATAATAACATTTTAACTGCCATGCACTATCAGAATAGAGTTAGAAATAGCAGGAATCACAATATGTGTTCTGCATAAATTAGAAAATGAACGAAAACTGTTGAATAATTTTAGTCCTTTCAAAAATTTGACCATTTTTGGAAGGGCTCTCAAAATAAATAGCTTGAATATGTGTTCTGCAGAAGGAAAATTGAACAATTTCGTGATTCATTCTATCTAAATCTACGCTCTAAATTCAATCTAAATCTATCTGCTCCTAAAATCTCCGATCTAAATCAACTGAATCTACCCAATCTAAATCTCTACAATCTAAATCTACGCTCCGATCTAAATCTACACTCCAATCTAAATCTACGCTCCAATCTGAATCTACGCTCCGATCTGAATCTACGGCACAATCTAAATCCACGCTCCGATCCAAATCTACAGTGTCCTGTAACTTGTAATCCACTGCCCTCACCTCCCCCTATTTCAGCTGTTCCAAGTGGACAGGTATGGTATCCGTGAGAAAGTCTGGGAGAAGGGAGGCAAGGACATGGGTCCTGACTGGCAGCACGCCGGTATCTACGTGGGTATGTCCCAGTTCACCAGGTTCGAGTTCGTGGGTACCAAGGGAGACGGTTACCAGGGAGATATCGCAGTGGATGATGTCAACTTCGGACAGTGCAACCCCTGTGAGTAGTACACACTCTGATTATATACCTCACAATTCACTTCTTTTGACGGTGTTTTATTCGAATCTGAGGTTTGGGAGCTTTCAAGAGCCCTTTCCCATCCATCTTCCCCCTTTCTTTATCATGTTACCAATGATTTATTTGTATCACTCCACTCTGCTCAGACCTGGACGACTGCAACCCCCTCACTGAGTTCAAGTGCTACAGTGGACAATGTATCGATGCCTCCAAGGTCTGCGATCTCAACAACGACTGCTTCGACGAGTCAGACGAACGATTCTGTGATGCGAACTGTAACCTTATCCACCCTCAGGACAGTTGATTTACTAGAAGTAGAAACATTATATGAACTCCTTGTTGGTTTATTGGGCCAGATTTATTTCTTTGGTGCCTGTTATAATTTTACATGTGGGAGGGTCAAAAACGAGAAAAAACCGGGTGCTACCATCCCGTTTAACGGGATAGAAACAACTTCAATCAATGAAAATAGAACATGGCCTCGGTGCACAGCATTCCAATAATTCCTTCCTGCAGATGCGAACTGTAACTTCGAGGAGGGATTGTGTGGTTGGCACAACGCAGTGAACGACACCTTCGACTGGACGCTGTTCCGCGGTGAGACAGCGAGTATCGGAACAGGACCTAAGGTGGACCACACCACGCTGACAGAGGAAGGTTTCTACCTGTACATAGAGACAAGTGTGCCCCGGAAACTGGGAGACACGGCCATGGTACAGTCTCACTGGCTCAGCCTCAGTGGGAACGACTGCAAGCTCTCCTTCTACTACCACATGGAGGTAGGAGAGGAATCAGATTAGATAGATTTATATGAGAATCATAATGTAGGAGCAATCAGATTAGATTTAGTGAACGTTCAACTAGAACGACTAATGGTTAAATTAGAAGTTTCCAAAATTATGTGATTATCTTTGTCAGGTTCTAGGTCCGATTTGTTTCGATCCTTTAATGAGGAGCAGTCTTTAATATCGATCTCAGTCGGCAAATCATTCGGACGTCTAAAATCCCTTCAATCTCTGTACTTCTAATTTCAAGCCAGACAAGCGTTTCCTCTACATGTCAGATAATTCCTCTCTAATCTCCCTTCCCTCTAGGGCCGCACTCTGGGAGCTCTGGCAGTGCAGACTGAGGACTCCTCAGGAGTTGACGGTGCTCGGGAACCTGACAGCCTCAGCTGACGGCTGGCAACACGGAGTCTACAGTCTGAAACAGAGCAGCGAGTTTAGGATCAGTATCACGGGGTATGCGGGAAGCAGTTACGAGGGAGACATCGCTATTGATGACATCTCTATCGTCGGATGCAAGGGTGAGTGATCACTGATCAGGGATAGGACCTTGTGTTAGCTCGATGTATCAATGGTCAAATTAAGGGCGTTAATTCAGACTTCTGGACATTTCGTCAACTCCCATTCAAGTTATTTGTGAATTCCTACCCTCAACATAACCAATAATCCCTCAGTTATGAGCTCTTGTGGACAGAGCAAGTTCACATGTAACGACAAGTCGTGTGTTAGTATGAGTAGTGAGTGTGACTTCGAACAGGACTGTAATGACGGGTCCGACGAGGCTGCTTGTCGTAAGTAACATTTGAATGACTATTCTCTTTTAAATGATATCTTTTGGGGAATTCTTGGACCAAAAAGTTTTGAGTTCACAATCAAACAGACCATTTTTCTCTCATGATCTACTTTTCACTTTTCTGATGTTACTCAAATGCCGATTACACATGACTCAGATGTAACACACCCCTCTCCCCAGCATCTACCTGTGACTTTGAGAACAAGAACACGTGTGGCTGGGTAAACGACCCCAATGCTGAGGTGACTTGGGACCTGCACCAGGGCCCTACTTCATCTGTCCATACGGGACCTGAGGCTGACCACACCAAAAACAGCCCTGATGGTGAGTTACGTGAACTTGATACAACCTGTCTGATGGATTGTCTCAGTTAAACTTTTATTGCCCTGATTAATAATGGATAATACTGGTAATTTCTGAATGTTTTTGTGGATCATTCCCTCACTTTTACCACCGCCCACCATTGGGTGCTCTATTTTTCGTCCCAGAGACCACCTCACACCCCTCTCCTGACGGCACCTACCTGTATGCTGAGGCTTCCCTAGCCATGCTAGGCTCTAAAGCTCGACTAGTGAGTCCTACCTTCAAGCAGTCTGCAGCCACCTGTAAACTAAACCTCTACGCCTACATGTACGGAGAACACATTGGTGAGTGTGAGGAGACCTTTATAGGGAAGTGTTTTGAGTATCTCCAACAAATTTTGACAACTTAGATCTGTCTTTAGGATTAAAAACCTTGTAAAGCTTTTCTCACTTATTCATTCCAGGATAAACTTAAGCTCCCTGCCACCGACATGACCACTGCTCACTCCCTCATCTCCCCAGGGTCCCTGCTCGTATACGTAGGACACGACACCACCCCTGCCTTCAACGAGACAGGAGACCATGGCAAAGGATGGAAGAGTTTCTCTGTGAACATCGGAGCTAGGAAGGACTTTGAGGTGTCTCTGGTTGCTGTCATGGGAGAAAGTTACAAGGGGGATATCTCAATAGATGACATGGTCTTCCAGGATTGTGCAGTCAAAGGTAAATCTGGGAATATGGGAGCTGAGTTCTGTGAATTTACTTTGCCTGAAGTGGAACCCTGGGATGGGAAACTCATGGAGTTAAATACTTAAATAGGCCCTCGTAAATATGATAAGGTACTTAAGTCACATAGCTACCAGAGCACCAGATAAATAGGCCCCGTAAATACGAACTTAGATCCTACTTCTAGGAATTCTCACGCAACATTTCTAATCTATCTGTTGTTCCAGGTTCAGCTACAATCACAGTGCCGCCGACAGACACAACAGTCATCGTAGGGTCTGAAGTGAAGCTGACATGTGAAGTGACGGGTAACCCACTTCCTACCATCACCTGGACAGACTTCAAGAACACAACCATCACTGGAGATGATCCGAGAATTAGGGGCTCAAGGTTTTGCTTCATTTGGCAAAACTTTAATCAATATTAGCCACAATCAGTTAGACACCTTGAACTTAAGTTCGACTCGTCTTAAAGATTTTGGGGCCCAAATGAAGATTCATGTGGGAAGTTAGCCACATTCCTAAATTACGATGAGATGGTTCGGAATTCTGCCACTTGCAACACAAAGGGTACCTGGTACATATTATATTGAATTTGACCACGCTAACAAACTATATAAAGCAACAACAAATAACCGAACACCCCCTTCAGATGACCCGAGAATTACGCTGGGAGGCCAAGGAGGCAGCATCCTCGACATCACGGACTCCCGACTAACAGACAGCGGCATGTACACTTGCACAGCAGCAAACGACAAGAGTTCTGCCTCTGCCTCCGCTCATCTCACTGTCCAAGGTATGCAGCTACCTGGCTAAGTGGTTAAGTGGTTAAGATAGTTCAGAAGTGGTTAGTGCGACGGTTATTTCACGAGAAAGTTTAAGTGGGGCCAATCATCCATTAGACTAAATCACGAAGACTCTAAATTTATATATTGACTTTAATTTGGTTTGTGCAATTGGTCTGACAGCTTGGGAATTTCCAAAATTATATATTTCATCTAAAGGTATCAAATCTGAATTTTGACTAGGTACTCACTGCTCATGAAATCTGCCAAACTACTAAACTGACTTTTTATAGGATACGTCCTGCAATCTTTCTAGCAGAGGCTATATTTTTGGGCTAATGGATATATTAAGCTTCAACAGTGGAATGTAAAATGTTTCACAATCAATAATCAAGCTAAGATACACAACTTGCTTCAACTAACGCAATCCTCTCTCCTCAGAACAACCCCAGAAGTGTCCTGCTGGTCGCGCCAGTGAGTCAGGTTTCACCCCCTGCACAAACTGTGCTATCGGCAGTTACCAGCCTGACACCGGTCAGACATCCTGTCTACTCTGTCCCACGGGACAGACTACAGACGCGGAGGGCAGCAGCTCTCTGACGCAATGTCACGATACCAAGAGACCGTGCGTAGCAGGGACAGTGTCTGTCTCGGGACTGCAGCCCTGCACCCCCTGTCAGACAGGCTACTTCCAGGACGGAACAGGACAGAAGATCTGCAAGCAGTGCAAGGCTAACACCTACCAGGACACTACTGGACAGCCGGGCTGTATTGCATGTCCTGAAGGACAGACGACTAACGGACAGGCTGGATCCACCACTAAGGACGACTGCAAGGGAATGTGTCCTCCAGGGCAGTACTCGGCTACCGGCTCATCTCCCGGATGTCTGCCTTGTAAGAAGGGGTACTATCAGAACCAGGCCGGACAAACCACTTGCATCATCTGCCCGGGTGGAAACACTACCGGATGGTACTGGGACTACCAGCCTCTCCGACTGCAAGAGTGAGTGGGAACTAGGGCTTTTAGAGTGCTAGTGGGAAGGGGCGTTTCAAGAGTGAGTAGGGAGTTTGATCCATGATACTTGCTATTCACAATTTTTCCCTGTCTATATCATCATATTCATAGAAATTGGTTTTATCCTGTTACCTGTAAAGTGTAGTTACCAGTTTCCATGACAAACTGCAGTTTCCATAACACCTTTCTACCCTCCTCCCTCTCCAGGTTACAACAAGTGCCCCGCTGGGTCCTACAACCCTGACACAGGTTACACTCCCTGTAAGCTCTGTGCTAAGGGCTACTACAGCAGTGACACTGGAGCTTACCAATGCAGGAAATGTACGCTAGGATTCAGCACTGTCAACGAGGGCAGCACATCCGCCAGCGACTGCACAGGTTAGCTTAACCGCACTAAATTATGCCACAATTGCGATATAATTTTGGATAATTTCGATCTAGGAGTTGTGAAACTTAAAAACTTGAAAATCAGAGTGGATACTATGCAGGTTAGGTTAAACTTTAACTTGAAAATCAGAGTGGAGATTGTCGGACATATTTTCTGTGAAAATGACAGTAACTGAGTAACTACATCCCACAATTATTTGCTCATTTCGATACTTAGGATTTAAACACTTGTATTTAAAATTTTGTCAGGTTCCACTTCTCACTTAATCGATTTTCCACCCCTCTCACCAAACATTTTCTGACTCAACCACACCCCTCTTTAATTCTAACACTCCCACTTCCCCCAGTTCCTCCACACACCTCTCACACTCCCACTTTCCCTCAGTTCCCCCACATACCTCTAACACTCCCACTTTCCCTCAGTTCCCCCACATACCTCTAACACTCCCACTTTCATCAGTTCCCCAATACACCTCTCACACTCCCACTTTCCCTCAGTTCCCCCTCACACCTTTAACACTCCCACTCCCCCTTAGTTCCCCCACACACCTCTAACTCTCCCACTTCCCTCAGTTCCCCCATACACATCTACCCTCATTTCGCACACTTCTCACCTCCCAATACCACTCCCAGTTTACACCTCTAAATTTTTCCATCAGTTCCCCGCACACCTCTAACACTCCCACTTTGCCTCACACACTTCTAACACTCTAACACTCCCCATTCCCACAGTTACCCTTTCCCATTCCTCAGTTCCCCCACACTTTAACACTCCCACACACCCCTCAGTTCCTCACACCACTTACACCCCAATTCCCTCAGTTCCCCCGCACACCTCTAACACTCCCACTTCCCCTCAGTTCCCCTCACACCTCTAACACTCCCACTTCCCCTCAGTTCCCCCGCACACCTCTAACACTCCCACTTCCCCCAGTTCCCCCGCACACCTCTAACACTCCCACTTCCCTCAGTTCCCCCGCACACCTCTAACACTCCCACTTTCCCCCAGTTCCCCCTCACACCTCTAACCACTCCCACTTTCCCTCATTTCTCCCACACACCTCTAACACCCCCACTTTCCCTCAGTTCCCCCGCACACCTCTAACACTCCCACTTTCCCCCAGTTCCCCCTCACACCTCTAACCACTCCCACTTCCCCCAGTTCCCCCGCACACCTCTAACACTCCCAGTTCCCCCGCACACCTCTAACACTCCCCATTCCCACAGTTACCTCTCTAACACTCCCACTTCCCTTAGTTCCCCCGCACACCTCTAACACTCCAACTTTCCCTCAGTTCCCCCGCACGCCTCTAACACTCCCACTTCCCTCAGTTCCCCCACATACCTCTAACACTCCCACTTCCCCCACTTCCCCCGCACACCTCAAACATTCCCACTTTCCCTCAGTTCCCCCGCAAACCTTTTACACTCCCACTCCCCTCAGTTCCCCCACACGCCTCTAACACTCCCCTTCCCCTCAGTTCCCCACACACCTCTAACACTCCCACTTCCCTCAGTTCCCCCGCACACCTCTGCGCCTCCTGTGATGTACTGCAGCGCTGGATCGTTCAGTAAAACAGGCATGGAGCCGTGCAAGGCGTGTATCATTGGTTTCTACCAGCCCGCCCGAGGGCAGACAGCGTGTCTGAAGTGCCCTGAGGGCACGACCACCGAGGCTGAGGGCAGCGAACAGAGAGGAAACTGTGTGAAGAACGACGCGGAGAAACAGACGGGACTCTCGACCGGAACACTCAGCGTCATCGGTTAGTTTCCTCATTTTGTAATTAGTTACCGCTGCTTTAGTCACGTTCAGCTATTTAGCAACAGTATCTGACTCTGGTTTAGATCTGTTAGTTCTATTTTTAGCAGACCAGCCATATACAAGATTCTAATTCTGGATTCTATTCTAGTTTAAGCCGGATTCGAATATGAACAGATATAAATACTACAACTACAGTACACAATCTAAGAATATGATTTAGATATGGTCTACTGAAGTTTGCTGGATATCTGACTAACGATTCTACCCTCTCAGGAGTGATAGTAGGAATAGTACTCCTGGTTGTCATAGTGACGGTCCTGTTGTTCGTCCGTCACCGACGACTGAACGCTGGAGCCACGAACCGACTGGTTCTGAACGACACAGTGGCTGCCAGTGGGGTGGGGTATGGGAGTGATGCGAACCCCCCACGGGGATTCATGAACCCCATGTACGACGACCCCACCGATAGAGTGAGTAGAGATAGACCTTTGTTCATTTGTTCAATGTTCAGTTACTTTTTAAAAAATTTAAATGTATAATTGAGATCGAATGATTTTTTTTGATGACAGTATGTTTGTGACTTGTGATCCCTTTTTGACAATTTGCATTTCGATTGAAAACCTTAACAATTCCCCTCCCTCGCAGCAAGATCTGAACATCGAACTTGAAGAAACGGGGCATGGAGTAGTGAACCCATCGTTCCAGTCTCCAAGCGACGTGTGATGACGTCACGATACGTCTCACAACCCACGTGTTACGTCACGTGCGCTATGTTACCATGGCAACCTGAACGTTACCATGACAGTGCACGTGGAGTGGCGCGTGCACCGCGACCTGATTCCGGTGATGACGTCATAGAAAGACATTTCCCGTGACCAAAGGAAGATAATGGGTTTATTCTATAATACGTCATCACGTTTATTTTCATTCTGTATTAGGGATTTGTAATTCGCATTGAGATAAGAAGAGA
Source organism: Beroe forskalii (assembly GCA_011033025.1). Lineage (NCBI taxonomy): Eukaryota > Metazoa > Ctenophora > Nuda > Beroida > Beroidae > Beroe > Beroe forskalii. The sequence continues at coordinate 64,291 of WFMF01000074.1, read as the reverse complement.
AGACGTGGTTATACATTATTGATAGCATCTTTTATAGTATCATTACTCGGGCAACTATTCTGTTCTGTATATAGGAGTGGTTATCATTCGCGTATTGAGAAGAGGGTCGCGAGGAAAGGCAGCTTCATCTGTCGGTTGCGACACTGCAGTCGGGGATCCGCAACTTCCTGGCATGCGGTGGACATTGGAGTTGCTCTACTCCTGCCTCTCTTGGCAATAGAGACGATTTATTACGATATTTTGTAAATTTTATTCATATTTAAAGCTGTAGTACAGTATTTTATTTATTTTCTGAGCACCTGCAGGCTCTGCCCCGTGTATTGTTTCTGTTTTTAGAAGTTGTTTGTTTTTTATGTAGTCCGACCGTGTTTTGTGTTTTCTTGATTAAATTGAATGTTGAAATAATGTGAATTATGATGTTTTAGCTTTTTATACGAACTTACTCTTATTTTCATCAATTTGTAAACATTACTGCCAGTTATGTGATTTTCTGTTTATTCGTTTTGTACAATCCTATACCCTTGTTTTACTTCTAGTTCTATCTTTAGACCATAATCTTCAATTTTTATTTACTTTTAGTAAGATGAAGTTTGTTGAAGGGTTTAGTAACGAATTAAAAGTGCAAACCGTGATTTTACGCACGAAGGCCGAAGGCCCGAATGTGAAATATCGCATGAGAAACCGAGGCCGAAGGCCGAGATTTTTATTGCAGAGGTTTGTACTTTTTACGAGTTATTCAACTGAATTATGAGCCTACTTTACTCGTAAAACACAAGGGGCCATCCATAAAGGACATCCGCACAATTTCGGCTTTTCAGACCCCTCCCTCCCCCCTTTTCGGTGTCTGCAAACGTCCGCAACCTGAAATACCCCCCCCCCTCCGGACGTCCGCAATTTCATTGAAAATCTTTAGCTTTTGTCATCATTTTTAATTCTATGCCCTTTTTCTCAAATATGGTGACAAAATCAAAAAAAATTATTTGACTCAATATCAATAATCTAGGGGAAAATTCTAAAAAATTCAAGTGAAATGCGTAGTAGTTTTTAGTATTTTTCTACTGAAAATCTACTAAAATCGACCAAAATTTCGTAAATGCGGACGTCCGCATTTGGCCAAACAACCCCTCCCCCCCTACGTCCGCGTTGCCCAGAGTCCCCCCTCTTTGCGGAATTCCTTTAAGTTTATGGATGGCCCCCAAGGAAGGTATTCGGTCATTTGGCCTAACTGGACATTTGGCCTTACACTGGTTAGGGTCAGGGGAGAGAGATAAATTCAAAATTGTGCGAGTTTTAGGCGTTCTGGCGTTAGGCCAAATGTTGTCTGACGTTGACCCTCTCGAGAATCAGCGCGCTGATGCCATGGCCAGCCGCTTCGCGGCTGGCGTCAGCGGGTCATACATCGTACGACAAGGGTATACGTGTTTAGCATTAGCAACTTTTGTGTGCGCGGCGGCAGAGTGAGTTTGCAGGGCGTACTTGTCAATGTCAGGCGTCGCGCGCCAGACCCCCTCGCGCGCGCGAAGCTGGAAGTGGAAGCGCGCGCGCCACGACTTAAACAAATTTAAAATAATGGGTCTGACTACGTCAAACAACGGCGTACAGGCGTTTCATTTGTGTTTGTTTGTATTACATTTACAATTGTGTTTGTAATACAATTCTATTGTACGCCGCGCACACAATGACAAATGACGCGCAAACTGCAGTTCGAACTGTCACGGTTATTTTAATGTATTTGTAAAATGCGACTTACGATCAGTAAACATGGTTATGCGTTTTTACTTTTTAGAGGTGTCCTAACATCACTGAATTAAATTTAAAAGTTAAACTTGCAGTTGCATATTGTGAGAAATATCAAAATATTCACAAATCCCTTTCATTTTCAAACTCAAAGCGGATGCAATAACAAACTTGAAAATGAAGCAGACAATTTAGATTGCATTTGGGTTCCTTAATTCTTTCTAATTCTATGATTGATTTGATCACACTTAAATCAGTACACTCAGTAAGGTTTAACTTTATCAATATCACAATCAGTTAAAATTAGAAAAAGTAATAATACTATAATTTATCCAATTTCAAAACGGCCCCAAACTGCAAACTATAAAATCAAATTCAGTCCACCTTCGTGGACCTGAATGACATTAACATCCTGTTTATCAGGACAAAATAAATATGATTCCCAGCCCGCAGAAAAATCATTACAAAATCGACGGTGCTTGATCAATGATCTTCAACTTCTCAAGGGTCACTGAAAAGCAAAACCTTTCGCTTGATTTAAATCCTAAAAACAGTTACGATTACAAAGATCAGTTTTTAGTCAAAGTGTAACTTTGTTATAAGGAAATGGATCCTGCTCTAAAGCTGCTTTTCCCCAGCTCAACGTTTATGACAACAGTGCGACCTTCCTTGTGTTCGTCCTGAAAAATAAAGTTGGATTAAACAAGGTGTAAACATGGGACCAATCTATTATCTATAATATTTCAATTATTTAATCCGAGTTAGGATTTAAAATTCAGACGAAAAAACTAAAATATGGGCGTAGAATATGGGGTGGGCGACATCTCATCTCACGACATTTCATCTCCCTGTCCTGACCCTAACCATAACCCTAACCCTGACCTTAACCCAAACCCTAACCCTAACCCTAACCCAGACCCTTACCTTTGCGTAGAGCTGACATATTGCGAGATAAAGTGTCGTGAGATGAAATGTCCGTTCCCCAGAATATGTCGTCAATCCCGACATAAATAATAAATATACACTATTTTACTGGAGGACAAAGCCTGATGTGACACATCTTAGTTTACTTTTGCTAAATCCAAATTATTTTTGAATATTAAAATATTATTTTCTGAAGCTCGTCGTGAGTACATAATTATGAGCATTATCACATACTTATTAGAAAAACTATTATATTAATAGATGTTTAATAATGTGCTGGCTATACTGGTTTTGCTATAATAACTTTGTTTATTCTATCATGTTCCTTTGCCTTGCAACGCCCATCACACCCGGCAGACAAGTCATGGCTTTTCCGAGGAAGAACTGAAGCAGGACCTATCACGATGCACCAATGCGATGGGTAACCAATCAGAATCAGGTAACGCGTTAATTAGGGAAAACGCCTTGACCCTTTTTAAACCCCCTACCAACTGACAATAATCAATTCTTCTCCACTACTCGCTTTGATAACTCTCTTTAAACCATGTACTACTCTCTTTACCTACTCCTGGTCGGTGCTCTAGCCAGCTCTGCTGCAGGACAAGACCCTTCCTTCGACATCGCTCCAGTTGCCAAGTTCACCACCTGTAACTCCGGAGAGGTGTGTCGCATATCCTTCATGCTGACGGACGCCGAGGGAAACATCGCCTACCTGACAGAGGACGCCGTCCCTGCAGAGACTAGGTTCAGAGTCAGGATCTGTAAACTTCTCGGTGTTGAAGATGATGGAACCACCTCTCCTGAAGAGCTTGAAGGTGATGAAACCCCCTCTCTCGTGCTTTGTAGACGTGGAGTACAGCGAGCCTCTGGGTTCTACACTCGCTTCCTGACCGCGGACAGGGACACGGACCCCGAATGGGTGAAATATGGAGGACGGGCAGGCGAGTGGGTGGCGGAGATGAGTGATGGGACGGCAGCTGATCCTGTGATGTCTGATCCTGTAGTGGTTACTGTGGTGGGCATACCAACCCCTCCTCCCACTAAGGCACCCACAGAACCAGAACAGTAGCTCTTCCTCGGAGGAAACACAACTTCACGGAAAGTGGGACACGGAACTAGGAAACAAATGTAGCTTAAAAGGCTCTGTCGGAAGATTGCAATGTTCTAAAATTAGAGATATTGTCGCAGTAATATTGTTTGTTTTATTTCGTATTATGATGCTAAATAGCTGCTCACCATGCAAACGATATGTATTGAAGGTGAGATCAGTGCACTTTTGGAGACTATTATTGTCATGAGATTTTGTGCAAGATTTTTTGTACCTTCTCAAACTAATCGGCCAGTAACATGAAAATACAGGGTTTTCAAATTTCTCCATGATGTTATTCTGAATCAGCAGACTTTTTAGATCTAGAATAGTAGAATAACCACATCTGAGCTCGAACATGATCTTGATTTGCAAACAAGAATACATTGAAATAATTCCAGATAATTAGTCAATAGTCATCGCCCGTTATTTCACCTCTCACTATTACAATTTCATCGCTCCTTTGCACTGTAAAGGAGCTGTGACATTAATATTGTGGTAGGCATATTATCCTGGCCCAAAAAATAGTTGAATTTTGAATGCAAATTGCAGGGCACTCCTTAAAATGTTACTCAAGTCGGGAGTGGTATCAGTGTACCATAAGGTCAGGAGAACAAGAAGCTTATGATTGTCACCCAAAGCATCCTTGAAATTTAGGCAATTTCAGCCCACTTTTCACTGTTTCGGGCTTCACCAGGGGAGGAAATGGACTCAACTGTTTTTCGAGCCCAATCTGATGCTTTTTAGATAGAGAGCGAGCGCCCTGTTTCTTTCATTCAACTTTAAAACAACTAAAGAAGTTTTTGTACGATTTCTCTCATTTTTAGGGCAAATTTGCTACAGCCTTTGTTAAGTTACTATATTCTAGCATTAAAAAAGAATAAAGCGATAAATTGAAGTATTGCACTCTGAGAGTCACATACAGAAAAACATAAAGTACTGGGCAGCCCTCCAACTCTATTGCTATTCAACGAACATTGGAAACACATATTATGGACCCGGGCTATCAATAAAAAATATAAATTGGTCACGGGCATCGCTCATTTCCATCAAAAAACATTTGGCAAGTAACTGATTAAAAACGCAATTAACGCAATTAACGTTTAGGACCAGGGTAAAATGAAGGTTTTAAAGGATCAGCCCTGTTTCCCAAACTGACCTGTGCTTGCTTCAGAGTGCATTCTATCTCTTCCTCAGTCGAATGTGCCCCTATCTTGAGACCCACTGCTCCGTAGCCTTCTGCCACGAGGTGGTACTGAGTGTCTCTGCTGAGCGAGCAAGCGATGTCAGACCCCAGCATGCCGGCCTGATCACGCTCTATCTGACCCCACGAACCATCGTTACCTGGTATCAAGTTTCGTGTTAACGGTGAATATCGAAACGGTGGTAAATAGGTATTGGGTGATTCATTTGTCACAACGTCTAAATGAAAACAATTTACATTAGGGGCCATCCATTACAAACGTCGGCAAAGAGGGGGGAGAGGGGAGTCTGGTCAATGCGGACGTTTGCGGACGTAAAGGGGAGGGGTGTTTGGCCAATGGCCAAATGCAGACGTTTGCATTTATGATTTTTTTTGTCAATTCGACCAGTATATCACTAGATAATAGTTGATTTTTGAGAATTTTCGAAATTGAGTCAAACAATTAAGTTGGTTTTGTCACCATATTTGAGAAAACGGACATAAAGATGATGACAGAGACGATTTTGAATGAAAATGTGGTCCGTAGGGGGGAATTCAGGTTGCGGGCGTTTGCGGACAAGAGGGGATCAGGGAGGAGTAGAAAATAGCCGAAATTTTCCGGACGTCCTTTATGGATTGCCCCTTAGCAACATTAAAACGTCGATCAAAACAGCTATGTCCAAAGCCCCCCAAGGAATAACACTATGCCCCACTCTGACTCTACTCTAACCAGTGCTCCCTTTAGCATCTTGTCATCTAAGGGGTCAGACAACGTCTGACAATTAGCATCTGGTTTGATGAACTCTGACCTATGATAGCGATGAAAGGGAGACTGTGTCTGACTGCAGGTTCCACCTCCGCGAGACTGTAGCAACTACTGCCGTCCCCCCATAACACCCACACCTCCGACGAGGGTGACACCGTCTTGACACCCAGAGCAAAGCCCCCTCCCACCCCTAGCGTGCCGTAGGGGCCAGGATCCAGCCAGCCCAGGGGTCGCCGGGGTCGCAGGATCCGGGAGGCCGCCCCCACAAAGTCACCACCGTCACCTGAAAAGAAGGGTAGGAATTAGGGCGAGATAAGTTCAAATAAGGTGAAATCATTGCGTACATGTTTGTGTCCATGAAAGAGATTATAACTGGAATGGACATTGGTCCTAAATGTACATTGTACAATTTAAATTGGCGTCAAGAGTAGAATGTGCACTGATGTCAAGAGTGGACATTTCCTCCTCAGTTTTTGGCAGATTGCTGGAAAAGTGCTTAAAATTCAGTAAAAATATTTTTTAATTTCGCCTGCGGCGGGCATGTCTGCCAACTAACGGCTTTATAAATTCCCATGTCCCAGTCTTTTCGATTTACGACCCTGGTACATTACTGTCAAAGTGTAATGTCAACTGTGTATCTGATCGTCACTAATTATCAATTTCCTGGGAGCGAGCACCAGTAGGAACTTCATAATTGTAGCTGTTAAGTAATCGCAAAACATTTCTCTTCAATTAACGGACCACGTAAGTACTTTAGTAACTTCAGAGAGCTAGCTAACTCACCGATGAGCACGGACTTCTCGGTGATGATTCTGTCCAGCACTTTGAATAAGAGGACGGGGTTGACGCCTCCCTCTACCTCACCCCCACCACTCGTTCTGAAATAAGAGTGGAATAAGTGCAAACAGCAAAACAAAGCTTGATTGGAATATTAGCGAGAAACAAAGGTAGAATTAGAATTAGAATTAGAATTATAAGAGGTCAAATTACATTTGTAATGCCGGACCCTATATAAAAGATGGTTAAATTTTAAAAAAAGCAATAAATTAAATATATGTACAAATGTTGCTAGGAGGGAAACTCCTCAAACCTATTAAAAACCCCATAACCAAAAAAGTACGTAGAAACTCAAGAGCTAGAAGGAGAATAGAAAGAAAAGAGTGACCATATTCAAGTACCGAGAAAATCAAAGAAATTCCAGTTCATTTTTGGGATGGCGCAACTTAAGCATTCTATTAATAATATTTGAAATTTTCTTGACTTTGTCCATCTCAAAGATAAGGTCCCATCTTTCCAAGGAAATATTGTCTTTCAGGGAGCTTTCAAGATCATTTCTGATGTTTTCGTAGATGGGGCACTCCTTCATGAAATGAGTTTCGTCTTCAATAATGGGGTCGTGTTCTCCAGGGAGCTCTAGGATCAGTTCCATAGCATCGAGGTCCGTACAGCTTGGACAGCATCGCAGGTGTTTCTTGCTGTAGTTGGCACCAAATCGTCCAGTTTCAACATTCAGGCCATGGCAGCTCATTCTTACCTTAGCGACAGCTCTTGCTGTTTTGAAGGAGCATTCAGTGAGGTAGGGCTCTAACCCAATACTTTTCTTGAATGAGCTGTAAAACCGCAGTTTTCTGTTTCCCTGACTTTCTTGTTCCCAGGCCTGTTTGAACCATTTTTCAGCGTTGAGTTGACACAATTGAGCGTTGGGCAGGGTTTTCTTCTTTTGCTGCTCTGTATAAGCATCCCTTGGGTCGAGTTGCTGTGTCAATCTAGTTGCAGCTGTGTACCAAGGCAAATTGAGACGTTTCTGCTCTGAGAATGCATGCCTGACTATGCATTCGGTGCCTTCCTTTTCGAGCAGACTGAGACGGTTGAAGAAGTTAACAAAGTGTTTGATCAGGCAAACAATGACTGGCATCCTACCAGAGTCACCATATAATGCAGCATTTGATGTCTGCTTAGGTACCCCTATTGTCCATTTAAGGCAGGGGGGGTCCACCGGCCAACGGCCAATTGGCCGAAATTGAAATTTTTTTAGACGGTTGGCCGTTTTTTTATTTTTGATATTTACGCTCTTTAGGGGGGTCCAATCAGAAAACTCCCAGAGAGAAAGTTGTTTGTAATAGTTCTAAGAACACATCTGAGTACATTTGAAGACACTAATATCGAAAAAATGTGATATTAAAGATAATTTAGCTCATTTTCGTACAGTCTAGTACTTTTTAGCAACTCATGGACCAGGATCATCCTACTGTTAACATCTGAATAGGTTCACCAGGAGGTATTGAATATGTTCCAGTGGCCGGGAAAGTTTATTTTGAGTGCTTGAAAAAAAAAATCTCCTTGCATGAGGGCTCCTTAATTCTGATGAAAGGGATTGCCAATTAATAAGACTGCGGCACAGAGTCCTGACATTGGACTATTGAAGCTAAAGTTGGCTTCCCAGAATTCTGTCAACCTCAAGGCCCTGCAACCAGTTCCAACCACTAATATCACCTTTCCACAACTTATATTACCTCCTTCAACACCAGTGCTCCCTTCAGCTTCACCTCCTGACTTCATTCTTCCACCATCATTCTTTCCAGTACAGCCCTCTTTGCCCCAATTTAGCCCTGAAAGTGCCCCTGCCCATCTAGTCGCCCTGACTCAGTGCCTCACACTAAAGTACCATGGATTCCTCAGCCCTGTCCCGCCTTAGTACCTTGGCCTCCTCCTCAACTCCTCATGATCAGCCACTGCTCCTCAACTTCGTTCTGAGTCTTGTGCCCAGTCTCCTCCTCAGTATTTTCATCCTGTCTTGCAGCTCTTGGCCCTCGCCAATGGATTCCTTGTCCATCCCAATCGAGTGTTGCAGAAACCACCAACTTCCCCTCCTGCTGCACACAGATCTATCCCTCTACCTGGGTGCAAACCTTGGTGCCTAGACGAATCGCTTAGCCTGCACATCCTGGATATGATGGTGCATCTGGTCCCCAAGCTACAACAGATTCTATCTGTAGAGGAAAGCGGGGGATCAAACATCACAGTTCGAGGATTGCAGCGACATTTAACCCCCCCCCCCCCCTGGCATTGCATTCCTCGATGAATCAACACAGATCAAACGCAATAATCCGCAGCTTATTCAAGGTCTTTAAGTGGGATGAACCTCTCCTGAACCAAGATGTTCCGTGCCTACGCCCTACAGAGGAGACGTGATCAAGCCATCTGCCCTGGAAACAAGGAGGAACGAGAGGATCCAGATCCTCATCCGGAACAACTCCAGACTTACTGCTGACAGCTTCCTGACTATGACTACATGTCTTAAAGATCAAGTGTTGGGGGTGTATTGTCGGAGGGTCAAATGAATTGCATGCCGCACTACAAAAAGGCCTGAGCCAATCCTAGGAATCATTGCAAACTATAAGGCATTAAGGTCTTAGTACTTGGACTGCATAAACTATTTAGGACTGCTAGGCAAGCTGGCAAGGGCTCGTGAATGTCATCCCTAGGTCATATATATGCAGGGAGACAGTCAATAGAATCATATGTTTCATACATGAACAGAAAATAGTTCCAGGCGTGGCAGGGAATCAGGGATAAGACAACATGACTATACTGCAATGGATTTTAAGACTATAAGGGAAGAACCTTACAGGTGGGATGGTCTACACTTGAACTTATCATGGGTTAATCTACATATCCTGGACCATTAACAACTTTCAAAAAGTTGATTTTGGCAACATAAAACAGCATTATATAAACATATGGAGCTTGGGCCTTCTTCAAGCACAAGGGCTAATTTCAACTGTTTGAACAACCTTGATTGACACATTTGACACCCCCCCACCAATCAAATTAGCAGGAAAATGCCAGTTATAGAAATTGTAACAACTTTTTCTCTCACAACTTTCAACTATAATGCTTCTGGACGAAACCAGGGATGAAAAAGGAAAAAAACGGCCAACCGGCCAACGGCCAATTGGCCGAAACACCAAATTTTTAAGACGGTTGGCCGTTGGCCGGTGGACCCCCCCCCCCCAAGGCAACTGAGGTGGAGCTTTTCTATAGGGTCTAGGGTTATGTTAGGCATTGTGCTGGTGGTTTGGCCTCGTTTTGATGTGATACACTTAAAAAGATGGGTCCCAGGCAGCCAGATTTGGCTACCATAGCCAGCAACAGGGCGGATTAGTGAGTCAAATAGTTTGAAAACGGCGTGTTTTGCTACATTGTTAATGTTGATATATTTTTTCATCCCAAAGTAAGCTCTCAGTCCTTTCTGTCTTAAGGTTTGAAGCGTCTGCCTCATGCTTCCAGAGAGGGTAAACACAAGGTTTGAAGCGTCTGCCTCATGCTTCCAGAGAGGGTAAACACAATACCTAGGTAGGTATATGTTTTAGTCGACGGAATTTCGGTTGTCCCATAGTGGAATTGGCGGCTTACGTTCAGTTGTCTACCAGCCGAGTTGAATACCATCACAGCCGTTTTACTCAGGAATCACTTCTGATGCTGACTTCTAGTCCCCACTCGTCGCAGTACTCTTTAAGCTTGTTCAGCATTCTTTGGAGACTCTTTTGTCTTTGGCTAGCAGCACTAGATCATCTGCCCAAAGGAGGTGGGTAATGAGGACATTATTAAGTTCTGGGACTTTAACAGGGTTTTTTGTGATGCTAGCCATCTTATTGAGTTCTATTGACAACTCGTGGATATAGATTTTGAAAAGTTCTGGGCTGATGGGATGCCCTTGCTCGGTCCCACAGAGTATGTCAATGGTGTCTGACAGCTTGCTGATTATCTTGACTTTGGCACTAAAGTGATTATACATGTATTTCATGCAGTTGGAGAATTTACCCTCCATTCCCATAGAGCCAAGTTTGTAGAGAAGGGCCTCTCTGCAGACAGTATCAAAGGCCTTCCTAAAGTCTACGAAGCAAGAGTAGAGGTAAGTCTTTTCTCTTTTAACATATTTTTCAATGCACGTTTGAAGGGGAAAATAGATCAGAGGTTGGGCCTGCTGACAAAACCCAAGTTGGTTCTTTGTGTCAGGACATACAATTTTCCTGAACTCAATGAGTCTTTCGAGCATGATAGACGAGAAAAGTTTCCCTAGGTTACTTCCAACCGCTATGGCACGGTAGTTATCGGGGTTGTAAATGTCCCCTTTTTTGTGGAGGGGTGTGATGATGGTGGTGTTCCAGGGGTAAATGCCTTTATCTAAACACAGATTGAAAAGCTTAGTCAGAGCATGGGATAATTCTTTATTCGATGCCTTCAGGAATTCATTAGAGATGTTATCATCGATTTTATTATCGATTTGCATTTCGTTGAGTTTTTATCTCTCTGAGCAGTTTAGCTGATAAGCGCATGTCACATACCACTAACACTTGCAAGTGATATACTAGGAATACAGCGTGTATAGAAGTGTACATTGTACATTGTACAACAAAATCATGGAGCCGTACTCTTTGGATAGCACACAGAATCTAATGTTCGATGTGTCTACGATGTTGCACGAGTTTTCGCTTGAAACGCAGTGTAAAGATGTCAGCAAGATGACCCATGAAAAGTTCCTTAGTGCTAAGTACGAGAAGGAGGTATTGTCTGTGTGGCTTGTGGAGTCCTTGGAGCAACTGAAACTCTGCTATGATTCACTGAAAGTTTCGACGGGGAAAATCGACGAGCTCAAAGAGGAAGTTATCAGCCTACAGAAGATGGAACTTCAAAAACAGAGAAAACAGTTTGATGAGGCTCAGATTGAGACGGTGGGAAGACTCCAGAAAACGCTAAAATCAGAGTTAAAGAGCTACAGTGACACTGTTGCGTCCAATATCAGCATACAAGTACCGAAAGTGTCTGCTAAGGACATTGCCAGTGTTGTCAAGGATGTTGTCAAGACGGAAGACAGGAGTAGGAGCATCATTCTGTACGGAGTGAAGGAGGATGATAGTGAGGAGGTGGAAAAGACTGTAAGTGACGTGTTCAGCAAGGTGGGAGAGAAGCCTCATATAGGGTTCTGTGGGAGACTAGGCAAGAAGTCAGCTGACAGACCCCGTCCGATAAAGGTATCTCTGACGAGCAGTGATGCAGCTACAAGGCTAAAGAAGAGCGGGAAGAAGTTGAGAGAAACTAAAGCTACTCGAAATGTGTTCATAGCACCCGACTTGACCCTCGAGGAGAGAATGGAGCGGAAGAAGCTGGTAGAGCTGATGAAAGCAAAGAAGAATGCCACACCCGAGAAACACTTCTACATTTCCAGAGGCAGTGTCTGGTGCAGTGACCTACCCGCAACCCGCACACAGACAGCACCTGCACCAGCACCTGCACCTGGGGTACTCGCGCAATATTTCAACTCATTGCCATCTTCAAAAGCGAAAAAACAATAACAGTAAATTGTTTAATCAAGCTGGTGGCGCGAAATCTTGAAAACATTTTGCAGCCAAGCATTTCTAGCATTTTGAAGCTTGTGTTGTTGACAGAGCATTGAGCGACAAAATTTCCTGAACAGGAAATGTTTATCTATTATTATTTCTATGATTTTATGTCTGACATTACGATATTGTAATTTGACATTGTAATATTTCTATTTCTATTTCAGTCCCACTAGCTTTCCCATTTCTGAGCTTTTTGGTGTTACTGCTCAGTTCACCTAAAGTGATTGGTGCATCAAGGATACGTTTGACCATGTCTTGATTCCAAACATCATCAATGTCTTTACTTTTTGGTTTATCCTTGGGAAATTGCAGCTTTTTTTCTTTGTACAGGTCCTTGAAGAAGGTATAGAACCGTTTAATATCAAAAACATCCAATGTGGACTTAGGTTGGATTGATTCAGATTTCAGTTTCTTTATGCCATCCCACGATAAGTTGTTGTTGTTGATGATATCGTTGATGTCTGAAAGTAGTTGTACTTTTTGCCTTTGATCAGCTTCTTATATTCTTTTCTCTTGAGATAGTACTCAAATCTCAGATCAACATCATTAGGTGCCTGGACATATTTCTTTTCCAGTTTAATAAGCCCTCTTTTCGTAGAGATACATTCTGTGTCGAACCATTTATGCCTACCCTTGTTTTTCTTCTTAGTATAGTTATAGCCAGTGTTGATTCTTTTAGATCTTTTCACCTTACTAAGGGCGCCAATGTTAATTCCGATTTTGTTGTAGATACTAATAATTTCACTGTTCAAATTTAGCACATCTTCTTTAGTTTCACATATCATAGCATTGACATCTTCAATTGCACTTCTGATTTCTTGATTTTCAGTGCACTCCCTAGCAAAGTTGTTGCAGCTGTCGGTGTCAGACCAATTATGTTTGGTGGGTGCATCTTCAAATTCTTCTAGAAGTTCATGAATGCTCTGGGGGTATAGGACACTACGGCATAGGACTCTACGGCACTGGACTCTACGGCACAGGACACTACGGCACAGGACTCGTGGGCACACTTTTCAGTTTTGGGGGGACGCTGCGGCACACTTTTGTTTTAGTGTGGACTCTGCGGCACACTCTAAGGCACGGTTGCAGTTAGGGTAACGGAGTAGGGGACTCTGCGGCACATACAATTCAGGCACCACCAATTAAAGGAATTAAAGGAATATCTCCTGTTAACAACGACTTAGTCGTGAACCTCATTACCCAATGATAAGCAGATATAGGTGGATAACTGATCTCAGATAAATAAATGGATATAATTTCATTTTTCAATAAATGCAGTGTTTCATAAATAGGTGCTTTCTTGCAGTGGTTTAGAATAAATTTCAACGATGAAATTGCATTGATAATGACAATCACTATTATGCAAAGGGATGAGGCCGAGAGTAATTTTGAGCCACAGACGTAAGCTGAATTTATCGGATGCCCACTCCCTAATCTTAGTAAGCGACGGTGCGAACGTTCCTTCTATCGAATCAAGTCGCTGCCTATGGTTTTCTATTAATCTATCAATTTGTGCGCTGCTTAGTGACGAAATATCGAAGAGTGATTTCATATCCAAGGTAAGGAGCTGAACCGGTTTAGTTTTAATTATGATTGTGGAATTAGGCGACGTTATTTGTGGGGAGTAGATGACACTGTGTCCAATTTTTATTGCTCTAACATCCTGATCCCACCTAACAAATCTAGTACTCTGTGTTTTAAGCTCTATTGCTTTTCCCATTTTATGATTTTTAGGGTTTTCGTTTTTTATGACAGTTATGGTCGATAGGTTGGTTCGAAGTAGGACTCCTTCGGGAGTGTTGAGGTATGCATTTGGACCAGCGTTAGAGCATTTTGTCAGAGGACATACAGTGTCATTATTGTCAGTAGCGTTCAATTTAAGGCACTTATTCATGGGAACTAATTTAAACGTGTGTGAGTTACAAAATACATAGACACGGTGCGCGAAGGGATCTATTTCAGATAGAACCCGCGTAGCGGGTTCTATCTGATAGAATGATACGAGTGCGCGCAGCGCACGAGTTTTCATTCTTTGTGTAATCCCGAGACGAAGTCGAGAGGTTACACTTAAATAGACTCTGAGAGCACCGTGTCTATGTATTATAGATGAGTCCGGGTTATTGCATGAGAGTCTAAAAACACAACTAATGGAAATAACTGATAACACAATTGGCAGAACAAGCATTTCAGCTTTTCAAGAGATTCAGTGCTTTGATTGGTTGATTTGAAACTTTGCAGAATTGACTTGAGGATGGCAGGAGAAGGATGTTTCATGAACAGAAATAAGTCTATGAATTAAACAGGAGTATGTTTCAAAGAGGACTATTGTACGATAACAAATGCAACAACAAAAACAATATCAATCAAAGAATCAAAGCAACAAACACAATATCGACGAATATTAGGGCATTACGATAATCTGCAGGAGCATGCAAAAGAGGTAAATTGACCTCTTCTCGCCGTGTTAACAAGTAAAGCAGAGCCAGAACGGCGAAACGAAACAGAAATTAAGTGCAAAAAACTGTGTATGAGAGAATGAGAAACCGTTTGCTGAAGGATATTGCTCTGAAACCAGTGGCACGTGCGCGCGCAACACGACCTTGATTTGGTACAGTTAACAGTAACAGTGGCACGTGTGTGCGAGTCACGTGGGACGGTAATTACATGTTTAGAGAGATTCGTGGGAACGAAACATTTGGTATACATGTTGCGAGTAAGAGTGCGTTTTGTTTGAAAGGAGTACAATACACTGAAACTATGTGATAGAGACAGTGAATGTATTTGATAGAGGGATTATGCCAGCGTGTCTATCACTCTATTTTTTATCCCCTCCCGCTGGCTAAATCCTCACGCAATAACCCGGACGAATCTATAAATAAATAAATTCCCATACTGTGGGCAGTGTGACTCACCATCAACACCAAATAGTGTTCCTTGAGACATTACGACTCTATTTGGCATTAACAGGGAGACACACGTTTCCTTATATGACTGGGGATTCTTAACCTGGGATACGAAGCCTATCTGCTGTGTGTGGTAGAAAGGATAAATGGACTTAGTAGAAAATTTAGGATATGTAATTACAGTAGAAATGTGAATTGTAACTTTTTGAAGTCAGCAGCTATCATGTATGCGTTTGCCGTTTGGTACAGTAGATAAGGGTGTTCCAGCAGTAATCTTGAAGAAAGTGTGGTTTGTGATGTTAGGAATGTTTTCAGGGCGGTTGGTGATATAAGGGTTGGTGTTAGTCTACCAGCTCGCAATCCTCTTAGGGGGTATTGTAGGACGTGGGTTAGTTCTTTAATGAGATTGTCCTTCCAAGGCGCGAGTTGGATGTACTTATGCAGGCAGCCTATCTGTTTCCTAATGGTCTCTATGTTCATGGATAATTGCTTTGTTATTCCTACTTTGTCCTTCTGAGTGTTCACCACAACGTCCATTTTTTCAGATTGTTCCCATAATTTAAGTTGCATATTTGAAATGCCTGCCTCGTGCTGTGTTATGAATTCGTTCATCTTGTCTATTTCCACCTTGTTAGCTGTAGACATCCCCATATTCCCCAAGGCCACCACAGCAGTTCCGAGGGCCGCTCCCGCCATAATGTAGGCCCCGGCGGCCACCAGTCTCTTGCTTCTGCCAGTGGAGAGGTTGTTGTTCGAATCCTGCTTTTGAGGAGCCTGGTTATTTCCGAGGTTGTGAGGATGGTTTCTGCTGTGAAAACGGCTTTTACTGTTTCTCTGCTAAGTCAGCCTCATAACTCTCTCTCAAGGGAGACAACTCCTCCTAATAAGGTCGGCTAACAAGCAGTATCTACCGTGTGTTCCTGACCTCTGATTAGGTATAGGGGACAAATGACAATGTCCCCTACTCCGTTACCCTAACTGCAACCGTGCCTTAAAGTGTGCCGCAGAGTCCACTCAAAAACCAAAGTGTGCCGCAGCGTCCCCCCAAAACTGAAAAGTGTGCCCAAGAGTCCTGTGCCGTAGTGTTCTGTGCCGTAGGGTCCAGTGCCGTAGAGTCCTGTGCCGTAGTGTCCGAACCCCTGCTCTGGTTACATTGTTCAATGTTAAGAGTACATGAGATAGGACGGTGATCAGAGAGGCCTTCTGTGAGGTGTCCTACATCGAACCTTTTGGTCAACTTTTTGAGCCCTGGGCTGACTGCAATGTAGTCGACTACACTGTTACCATTGTATCGCATACATGTAAATTCACCAAAGACATCTCCAATGGTGCACCCATTTAAAAGAGTAAGGTCACATGAGCTTAAAAGGTCAATTAGTTTGCGACCTCTAGCATTGACTATTAAGTCTCTGCTTGATCGCTCTTCAGCAGCTATGTTGTTGGTAACTTGATCTTCCCAGTCGTTGTCAATAGGGATGAAGTTGTAGCGACCAGTTCGAGCATTGAAATCGCCAGCTAGAAGAATGTCACATTCAGTGGTACTAGTAGCTATAACTTGTAGAAGGTTTTCTAGTGTTGAGGCCTGAGTGCCAGTATGCCTGTTCTTCAACTTGTACGATGATGTATCAGGTGAGTCATATGTGTTGATCACTACAATGTCTCTTTGTAGGGACAGGGATTTTGCAGAAATTTTCACTGCTACGATGTCAGGATCTTCTGAAGGGAGGGGTATAATATACTTTTCAAGGGTGCGGTGGACCCCTAGGCAGACACCTCCAGACCGGGAATTCGGGCGATTACTGTTGAAGCATTTAAAGTTGGGTATGTTGACTTCCCGTTTAGTTTCTTGTAAGCAGAAAATCGAGGATTCCTCGATGACAGCGATGAATTCAGCTTCAGCAGTTTTGTCGCCAAGTATTTGATCAGATGCATCATGAATATTCCATGACACAACCTTAAGGTGTCGGGGGTCTTTCTCTGATTCGTGGTTGGCGTTCCTGCTATTCATGGTCACTGACATTACGTGGGTGGTTACTGTTGCCATTATGTTTATTGGCCTGATTCATTTTCTTAGATCTTGGAGGGATGATATCAAGGGAGCGATTAAGGGCATCTTTGAGTCTGAGCCAGAGCAGTTTTTCACCCCGATCATTTAGTCTTAGCAGTGTGTTTTTTGGGTTGGTCTCCGACCTGGAACTTATCAAGAATCCACTCAGTGAGTTGTTATTGGAGGTGAAGACTCTGTCCTTTATTAAATCTGTCCTTTATTAAATCGAAAATAATTTTGTGTCTTCGGTACAAAATCTATTGTATGACATCACCATCCCATTGTACTTGACACTATTGTGTTGGTGGCGGCTCTAAATCCTATATCATCAAATAATGACAATTTATTAAATCGAAAATAATTTTGTGTCTTCGGTACAAAATCTATTGTTGTACCGAAATCATCAATCAAACTTAATATGGATAATGGAGGGATACTTTATGGGGGATTTTGAAGCAAAATTCTTATTCCAAGATAATAATAACAATATGGAGTTAATCCTTTCAGATACTAAAATAGTTTTGACAGTTGAGTAAGTGCTGCTTTGAAGTTCTGAATAAAATGAGAGGATTTTCTCTCCTTCGATCTCACTAACGCCCAAACGGTACTAAAATATGTGAATATGCTGACTGCAGAGAAGTGAAAGGCGATGTGTCATGTGACCTCAAAGCCTACAACGCTGAATTAGCAGAAAATAGTGTCGGGATAGTTCAATAATCAATGCTGCCCGTGAGGTTTTCCAAACCTTTAATCCTTTATATATTAGTTTATTGACGAGACTTATTTATCACTTATTCATCAGATTGGGTTCCAACTGACAAAATGGATGTGAATGTGACGAAATGGACTGACCACACCTAATCCAGCAGGGGGTTATTGTGTCAAAATGGACTGACCATACCTAATCCAGCAGGGGGTTATTGTGACAAAATGAACTGACCACACTCAATTCGGCAGGTGGTTATTGTGACAAATTTAAGTTTGAAACGTGATTAAATGACCTGGGGTAAACAAATCTTTTTCTTGGTTGCAACTAATTAGCCTATCATGATATTGATAAGAGAATGATTAGGGGTGGCACCAGTCGCCAAAGTAAATCACTATAACAAACAACTTAATTACTCAGTTATTTGCAACATAATATACCTCATCAAATACAGATTGAAGACTTTCCGGCAAAACAATTGAGCGTAATTAGAAAGTCACGATGGGAGGGGACAATTCAAATAAACAAAACTACCAGCGGAAAAAGTGTTGAAGATTTGATGGTAGAATAACAGTGCAAACTAGCAGTCTAATGACTGCTCGTCACAAACTTTCCCTGTTCATTAATTAACAGTGGACCAAGTAAAAGACTAAAGATTTAACGGACCTATGCTTCAGAACACGCCAGGAAACTCAGGAAAAAGTATTGTCTGTAGCCGAATTTATGAAATTGTGGATTACAGAACACGCGCAAACTTCTATTGCAATTTCTATTGCAAAATAAATTTCTCCCCAACAGTTTTTGAGGAAACCCTTGAAATTTGGTAGTTACGTTCTAGGAAATAAAATGAAACTCCTATAGAAAATTTATTTTTGATTTTGAAATTTGAAAATTACCATTTTTGACCAGTGCGACTCAGTGCTGAGTTACTTGTTCAAAGTAGCTGAATACCTCGGACACAAGCAGTAGACTTTGAAGTGTCCTGAAAGCTGTGCTGTAAGCAGCAATCTTTATCTTTCATATTGGATAGATTTATACATTATATCTCTGTGTTTGACATAACTCTCTTTATGCTTATCTCACATATGAACTTAAATACTGAGTAAAACTTCAGCTGATCCCAGAGCTGATTCATTGAATGTGCGCACTTGTCGTTTCAGATGCAGTCAATCTACTGATTGGGCTGCTCCCCAAATTTTCCCACGCAACCCAGTCAATTATTGAGCTTCCATTTGCGCACTGCGCAGTTGTCCGGCAGCCCTGATAACAGCAGGCATGATATGCTGTGCTTCAATACCGTTCAGCATTTTGAATCCAGGTATGTACTTTCTGGCCATGCTAACAGTACTTCTGCTTCTATCTGTATCTTTGCTGCCTGAGTTCCGGGAGTCGGGACAGGGGCTCTCAGACAGGAGCTCGTAATGATTCGTTCTAGCTAGTCCTAGACAGCAGTAAATGCCCGCATGATGTTAATATATTACTATATCGGCAGCTCAACATCCTCAGGATCCAACTTTGCATCTTGATTAAATCACCACTCCCATCGTATACTGTACTAGCACGACATACACTTTATTATTATCAATCAGTCAAGTTACAGATTGAACCCATACAATAAATGCCGTAGCTCGAATTATTCAATTATTCAAGGACGTGGTACACTCGTTGTGACGCTTGTTACAAAGTGATCGTCAAAGCTTATAATATAAAGTCAATCCTCCTCTTCCTCCTCCCATTACCTCATTATTAACAATGGAGTGCAGTAACATAGTAATATTGATGATTCTCATCAGGGAGAGAGAAAGAGAGAGAATTGTAGCAAACTCGTACACGGAGCAACCCCCGATTTCGGTTTATTTGCTCAAATAAAACTAATATATTCGGCAATCGGCATTTGATTGACTATACTAGCTACAATGTCACTGTCAATTGCCAGGTTTCACACCACTTTAATGAGACACACGAGCTGATTGTTAAAATGGAAAAGTACTTTCAGAACATCTTCAGTGCTACAATCACATTTGAGGCCCCCAATTACCTCAGTTATACTACTACTATAGTTACTAACTACATTGGCGTATAATACGGATCGCTCAATTTACCTTGATGAGTTGATCAAAAAAACACCACTTTTTGTACTGGTTTCTTCTCTAGGCCCACCTACTCCCTAACTTCCATGGACTTTCATACCTCGTGCGCGCGTGTTACCAAGGACACGCCAGAAAAACTACATCTTTGTTTCACGGTATAGATAATGACGCAGTTACAATGTAAACAAGTGGCGCGTGCCGTGTTTAATTGTTTATGTAACAACACACTGTACAAAGAAACATACTAACAAAGATATACTGCAGCTGTGGCACTTTTTTAATTGACCCTTCCTTTGCCTGCACTGCGTCAAACATCATTTTGATGTGTTTCGTTGGCTCTTCAATTTACAATCCAGAATTGGCAATCTTTCATAATTACTCAATTACATTTCGATGAATTTGACCGTGGTGGAAACTGATATGCTCTGAAATGTCCAAGGGCAATTTGTCCGATTCCGGTCGTATTTCTTTGCAGTCAGTCGTCAGAACCGCTTAATAACCTCCCCAATATCAGACATACAATATACACGCCTCTTGTTGTAATACTATTGATTATGGTTAGATTTATCAAATTTGAGGACCCTAAACTAAAAACCAATTTACAAGGCTTGTAGTCCTGTTGTGTCGTTTGCCTTTGAAATACAAGGTGCACATCAGTTCAGATCATGACTAGTTTAGAGGCTGGAAGGGAGGGGTCCTCAAATGTGTTTCAGGATAGCAATGACAATAATGACAATGGCAATGTAACAGTCAGCAACTCGAACGACAGCTTCCACTCAGCAGACACGGGACACACCGCATCTTCCGCCCCCTTCAGTGTGAGCAGTGAAACGGACCTTCTCATTCCGGGTAAGCTGTTAGATGATATCAATAAACTGAAAAACTGCTATGTTGACATCATCAACAAAATCGTTCCCAGTAATGAACCCCCTTCCCTTGAAAACCCTACAGTTCAAGTTCTGATGCTTTCAAAAGAACAGATGCTTGAGGGGATTAGGAAGCGGAAGGAAGACAAGCAAGGAAAGCAAGGAAAATCTAACCTCATATTCACTGCTGATGCAGCCAAGGTATGCTTGGCAGAATTACTTGACTGTGCTAGGCCATTGTGTTTGCCATTTTATCAGCCTGATACACGCCCTCGAAGTACAATCATCCAACAAGACACTCAGATATCAGTGTTGGTAAACCGCATCGAAGCTCTCAGTAATGAAAACAGGAGTTGCAACGAGGCTATTTCGTCTCAGTTAGAAACTCTTAAATCATCCCTGTCAGAGTTTGAATCTTCCATCACGAATCTGAGGAGCACACCGACACCATCTCCACCTCCAGAACTCATTTCAGTGCAGCCTGATCACGTGTTAGATGTTGAGCACGGAGTCTCCCCTGTTTTATCCTACGTGGACAGTTTTATTTCAGACGAAGAATGTACTGAACTGTTCGATTTCCTTAATACGCTAACCTCGTATAAAAAGGAAAAGGGTCGTTCAACGATTAAGTTTGGGGAGAAGTACTCTTACAATGGATCACGTGAGGATTCTATTGTTGAATTTCCCCCACTTATCAAACGCATCCTGGACAACCTGAACAATAGGCACGTATCAGAAAACATCCCCGCTCTGAACTCATGTCTTGTCACGAAATACACAGGGCCCAACTCCTACATCCCTGAACATAGTGACAATGAACGGGCAATTCACCCCGACTCCAGCATTTATACTGTTTCTGTTGGCAGTGAATCAGCCGTCAAATTTCGTGATGTTCTCAGAGATATCGTTCATGATCAGCCTGTTAAACAGGGCTCCTTGTATGTCATGACCAGGGCATCACAGGACTTATTCAGGCATTCTATCGCCAAGAACCAGGCACTTGGTGAATCAGACACTCGTTTTAGCCTCACATTCCGGTCCCTTCACTGGAGGAACAATAATAGTACTATCATCATGGGTGATAGTAACACTGGTGGGCTCAAATTCGGCAAGTTCGGTAGAGATGCTCCCAGTGACCTCAACGGGACATTCGGTAATGCTATGCCAGGCAGACGGGTTGCAGCATTCACAGTGGAGCAACTGGACCCATATAAGTGTGTTGGCTTCAACAATATAGTTGTCCATTGCGGGGTAAACAGTATTCGCGGGGATGAAGTATCAACAGATGATCATGTTAGGGCTGTTTACGTTGACTTCAAGACTAAGATCAGCGATATCATAAGCGTGAATAAGCGAGCTCGCGTCTATGTTAACACTCTACTACCGACTAAATTACAGGCTGTCAATAAGAAAGTCAAATTATTTAACTCTTTAATTAATGACGACTTATCTAAATCATTCAAAGATGTACGAATTATCAACATCCATTCCAGATTCTGTAGTGTTGGAGGTATGCTGAGTGCTAGTTTGTCAAGAGAATTCAATTCTCGTGATGAGCCTGACCATCTCCACATTAACGAGTCTGGACTGCGCTTGTTCAGTTATTTGATTAAGAGTTCGTTGTTCTCCAGGAAGAAGTCTCAGGAAAGGAGTACTGGTGGAGGTGAGCAGCAGGAAGGTAGGACCTACAGCAGTGTGGTCAGCAATCGTGGTCGTCGTGGTGGGCGACGAGGGGGCGGACCCCCACGCCAATCATGATGTCCAGATTGCTGCATAAGGAGGTCTGTTGGCACTGTAAGAAAAATATAAATTTCGGCCAGGTCATAACTGAATGTGAAAGCTGTAGAACTGTTATCCATCGCAAGTGCTTTAAAAAGTCATCATTTGAGATAATTAACAGTAAACACTATTGCACTAGCTGCAAAGTAAATATAGAAGTTATTTATAATCCATTTGAAGCTTTGTGTCAGTCAAACTCTGAACATAGTGATAGACCATATGATTCTGAAATAGGTGACTGTTTTGAAGACCTCAATACAATATCAAGTATCTTAAACAATTGCTCCCGGTATAACAATATTACTGACTTTAATAACTCAATTGAAGCCTCATCAGTTAAAAATGAGAACCTCTCCTTACTTTTTCAAAATGTTGATGGTAACAAAACGAATTTTGATTCACTTGCCGTTAATATGCAACGATTGAATCATAAATTTTCAGTTATTGGTCTGGCCGAAACAAATACTGAACCAGAAAATAAAAGTCTATTCAATCTTGATGAGTACAGTAGTTACTACCAAAACATCAATTCTACAAAATTTAAGGGAACAGGAGTTGCTCTATATGTCCATGATTCACTCAAGGCTGAACGTGACAATGATTTATGTAAAACAACCACTGACTTTGAGTCTGTTTTCGTCACTGCTGTGATGGGGAATGAGAAAATGAAAATTGGAGTCACATACAACCCTCCAAGTGGGGATGATAAACAATACATCATGGAACTAGAAAAAATTTTAAAAAAATGTCCAAATGAGAACATTTATCTGCTAGGTGACTTCAATTTCGACTTTCTTACACTGAGTAATGAGAATTCCAAAAAGTTTGAGGAGATGATCCAATCTTTTGGCCTGTTTCCTTTGATTTCCAAGTATACCCATTGCCAGCCTAACTGTAGAAAAACTTGTATTGATAATATCCTCACCTCCAACCCCTCAAACATAGCGGTGACTGGAACGATCGAGGAGTCAGTGTCTCACCACTCATCGGTTTTTTCTATCTTGGACCTTGTGCATGGAAATCTTTGCCATGAGCCTGTGGCTGTGTACTACGATTACAGTGAGTCTAATACTGAATTGTTTATCAACCACCTACAGAAACTGTCATGTGAAAACAAACTTGGCAATAATCTCGACGATTTTCTTGATACTTACAACAACAATGTTGAAAAAATTTTTAAGCTCAAACAACCAAAATTTTCTAAAAGAAATTGGAAGGTCAACCCATGGATAACCGATGGCTTGATTATCTCTATCAACAAAAAAGAAAATCTTTACCAGTCATGGAAAACTACAACGAGCAGACTAGACAGCGTAGGTGACTCACACGCTTATCAAACTTACAAAAGCTACAGGCTCACTCTTAAACATGCTATCACAGCAGCTAAATGTAGGTACTATCACACTAAGATTTCCAGGCACAAAGGGGACCTAAAGAAAACATGGGCAGCCGTGAATGAGTTAAGAGGCAAGAGAAACTCTGCTTTAACTTCTAAGTTTATGATAGACAAAAAAATTGTTTCTGACCGCAGAATCATTGCAAATGAATTTAATAAATACTTTGTTTCACTCGCATCCAAATTAAACGAACCGGATGACTACTCTATTATAAACATTGAACCAATACAACCATTCACGGTATTTCTCGGACGCTCTCATTCTTCTAGTATATTTCTACAGGATTCTACCCCTGATGAGGTAAACGAGATAATATTAAGCCTAGAAAACAACAAATCCAGTGACATACCTATCAAAATTATCAAAAGATCTGGTAGCATAATAAGCCCATTTCTCTCCAAGCACATCAACACATCAATGTCCAACGGCATTTTCCCTGATATTCTTAAGGTTGGTAGAATAACACCTGTTTATAAGAAGGATGATAAAGAACTGTTCGAGAACTACCGTCCTGTCTCCACACTTCCAATATTTGGTAAAATTTTCGAAAAAGTTATTTATGAACGACTCTATAGTTTTCTATCATCTCAGCAAATAATAAACCCTTATCAGTTCGGATTCCGCAAAGGGCACTCTACCAGCCATGCTTTAAATTGCTCAGTGAACTACATCCAAGAGGCCCTTAGAGAAAAGCAGCACGTCTTAGGTGTTTTCATAGATCTCAGCAAAGCCTTTGACACAATCGATCATAATATTCTCTTGGATAAACTACGTCACTATGGTATAAGGGGTAACGCACACTCCCTTCTCCATAGTTACTTATCAAACCGGACACAGTATGTGAATTGTTTGAAATCTGACTCCGACCCACTGAAAGTGATTTATGGCGTGCCTCAGGGTAGTGTCCTTGGACCATTACTGTTCTTAATATATGTTAATGACCTTTCAAACTGTTCTGATCAAGGAAAGTTCATTTTATTTGCTGATGATACAAATATCTTTATCGTAGGTAATAGTAAGGAGGAAGCTATCAGGAAAGCAAACTTTCTTTTAACTTTAGTCTCTTCTTACATGTATGCAAACAAGCTTCACATAAATATGAAAAAATCTTGCTATATGCATTTCAAACCAAAATCAAATACAAATAGTGTAGACCAATTGCAATGCCCGCCTGTAAGAATAAATGACTTTGAAATAAAGAAGGTTGCTGAAATCAAATTCCTTGGTGTAACAATCGATGATGAACTTTTGTGGACACCGCATATATCTGCTCTTGCCAAAAAACTGAGATGCTGTACTGGCCAACTGAATCGCATTAAAAAGTACATCCCTAAAACTCTATACAAAAGTCTCTATCATACTCTTTTTGAAAGTCACCTTAGCTATGGTATAACAGTATGGGGAGGTGTTTCACATAATAAAATGAAACCCATATTTACTGCTCAAAAACACTGCATCCGCATAATGTTTGGTGATAGTGAGGCTTACCTAGAAAAGCACCGAACAGCTGCCAGGACTAGGTCTATTGAACTTCAAACTCTTGGGACCGACTTCTTTGAAAAAGAACATACCAAGCCATTATTTAATGAACAGAATATTCTAACTGTCCACAATCTGTATAATTATCATGTTCTACTCAGTATCAGCATTATCCTTAAATATCATATACCAATAGCTCTCCTTCCACACTTTAAAATATCACGCCGGAAACCGACCCTGATTATAGCGCCCATACAAGTTGACTCATTTATCTTTAGGGCTAGTATTATGTGGAACACCTTCCGTACCTTGCCTGAAGCTAGTGACATTAAAGATTTCTCAGTTGGAATTAGCTTTCTGAAAAGCAAAATTAAATGTCTCGTAAATAGAAGACAAAATATTGGAAGTGAGGAGGAATGGTTCCCAGAAGTGAACTTTAAGATCACTGACTCATCATGAGAATTTTTCGTCATTATACGTGCCAGGGCCTACCCACGATTATCTATGCCCATTAAACAGAGTTACCTTTCACAGCTGCTGTAGTCTTTACTCTTGCTGCAAAGGTTCTATAGGTAGCAGGTATATGTGATCAAAGTTTTCGTTGTGGGTGATATCATGGACTCAGCCACAACACATTTCACACCAGCCAACATTTCTATTCCATTTATGCAAGTTGCATACTATTACTACATAAATACTACGCTTGATGAAACCAATCAATCACATGAAGGTACATTCCTTGAACTTCAGCTCAAATGACACGACGTTTTGATTTAAATTGCCAGGCATGATGTGTCCCGCGGTGAGGAACAAACGCCAGTACTCCTTCCCTTCATCAGCACATAAGGAAATGCCTATACTTTTTAACCACCTTGAGTTACCTCTTATGTCAATTCAAGTCTTAAGTTATCAAAATAGCCGTCAATTTTCGAGCAAATACTAAATTTCCGTGTTTCAAATAGCCGCCACTACTCCATGTACATTTTCTAATCTAACATATCGGACATATTATTTGATTGTTGATGTAAAATAAACTATTTCTTTTACTGACTATTTCTTTTACTGATAATCTATCCACATTGGCCTTATTCATAAGTATCAAACATCTGTTTTGTCCGCTTTCAACCGCTAATGAATAGGAACGTAGGATCAGGCTAAGAGTAGTGATATACAATTGTCTTATTTTCCGAGAAAAGCTCCAATTTCACAACAAACCTTCATAATGACTGTCGCTTTTTGGATGTTGTTATGAAATAAAAGAACTGTACACATAATTATATCATATTTATACGAGATAATTAATTTGTGTTCCTTTACGCTTCTTTAACAATTGTTGCAGTGTAGGTGAACTTCCTGTAACTGAACTACAAACTAGTGCAGTGGTGTTTCTACCATTGTTTGAAGAGGGAGAACGGTATCTTTTAGTTAGTTCTTTCCACTCCCTATGGCCTTTTTGTTTTAGAAAGTCGACTTTTTGTTTTACATAATATAGCGAAGGGTTCAGCTAGATAACTATTTAAAGATATATTACAAGTGTATCATGATGTAGAGATAGTTTGTAAGTTTGTGTGTTACATTCAGTTGTACGTACCTGCTGCTGCGCGGCCAAAAAGTGGAAAGTCTTCAACGTCCTTCTGGCAAACTTTCAATAATTGCTCCTTTATAATATTTCTAAGAGAGGATTAATAAGAGAGGATGCAGCTCTTTTGTGTTAAAACAAAAGGGCGATTGGGAGAGGGAAAAAGAAGGCCATATTACTATTATTATCATCATTATTACTAGAATACAAATTGCACCTGTTTTAAGACACGTGTCCGTTATTAACATTAATTATTGGTAATTTTCTTTGTAAAACCTGAGCCATATAATCATCATCACTGCGCTCAGGTATCACTTAATAAAGTCTCACTAACAACGTGTTATTCAGCTCCAACAACATGCCCACCATATCAGGTTTCCCCTGTGAAAGTCCGGCTGTAACATGCTCCGCTACCCTCATCAACGGCTGCTTCCTGACTCTCATAGGAATCCTGGGATGTCTTCTTACCTTCCAGGCCCTCTCCCTCCTCGCCAGGACCAAGTCCATCTGTCCTCACCAGAGGCTCTTCCTGCTTTCTCTGGAGACTGAGGACGCTCTGCTCGCAATAACTGGGACTATCCGGGGTATTGGGATGATAAACCCCATCTTCCTGGGATATGATAAGGACGCGCACACCAAAAACCTGTGGTGTGATATCTATGTGATCATTGGAAATGCTATTTGGATTTGCCCAGTAACCGTTATGTTTCAGCTCTGAGTCATGAGCAGACAACTTTACAACAACTCAAAACTTGACAACATTCACAGCAAAACTCACAAGACAAAACACAACAGTTCTCACAACAACAACCACAACATTACAACATGATATATCATTTGATGAATTATATAAAACTCACAGCATCTTGACTTCCTCCTCGTCCTCAGTCGCCCTGAGTCTCTCTACCCAGGCCCTGTGAGCCTCCACATCCTCGTACCCTGTCACTGCTCTCTTATGGAGGAGAGATGAGATTACATCACCCTCAACAGAGACAGCTGACCGCCAGAAGATACCGTCATTGAGGAGACCCCTCTTCTCATCACGGTTTATTACCACAACCTGAGGGGAAGAGTGGGGTAAGACTGGGGAGTGGGGGGGAGTAGGAGTGGGGAGGGAGTGGGGGAGGGGGGTGGGAGATGGATTGAGGAGGGCTGACCGCCAGAAGATACCGTCATTGAGGAGACCCCTCTTCTCATCACGGTTTATTACCACAACCTGAGGGGACAAGTGAGGTAAGGGAGAAGCGAGGGAGGCGTGGGTGAGACTGGGGAGTGAGGAAAGAGTGGGAGGAAGGGGATGAGACTGGGGAGAAAAGGGAGCGGGGAGCAGTGGAGTTGGGAGTGGGATATTGCAAAGAAATCCGTAATAACCTTGGCGTTGCGGTTGAGACTCCGCCCGTAGTCGAGCCTGAAGTCGCAGACGGCCCCAGCTAGAACGATGACATCAGCCTCCTTCAGGGCCTGCTTCCTGCGTTGTCTGAAGAAGAGGGGATGTTCTGCTCCCAGGAGTCCTCTACTCATCCCACCTGAGGGTGGGGTGTCAGAGAGGCTGAGTGGGCTGTCAGGTGGGACATTATAGGGAGGGGAGGAGGGCGGAGTGGTGAATTTATGGGGAGATGGAGTGATGAATGGGGTGGAAAGAGAGGTCTGTGATACAATAGCTAGACTCTAGAGCCAGTCAGCCTATATAATATAGCTCTACGAAAGTACACTGTAGCTGAATCTCCCGCCTACCTAGGAAAACAGGAATACCAATTTCCTGGACCGCTTTAGCGAGTTTCTCAGCAGCCCTGGTTCCCCCTGGCTGCATTGCCTGACTTCCTATAACCATCACAGGTTTCTTGGAGCTACCCAGCAGCTCCCACATCTTCTTTACGACGAGCGGTGACTCCAGCACTTCTTGAACCTAAGTGGAGTGACGTCAGATCGGGGAATGGGGGAGTGACGTCATAGCGGGGGCTGGGAAAGAGTTAACTTGACAATTTGCATTAGATATGGCAGCCCAAACTTCCATTTTAAGAGAAAATCAGCACCGCCTCTGAGAAATTCTATCAAATTAAAACCACTACATTTGAAATAAAATCAGGATCTCATGAGTTAACCCACGTACAGGCAAGGGCTGAGCGGTGCCCACTTTGACTCCAGCAAACAGGGCATCCACTGTGAAGCTTATGTAGCGCATCATAATACCCCGCGGGGACGAGCCAACTCCAGCCATCTCCCTCACTGGAATGGAGGGATATGTCATGAGATGGGGTTAAATGGGGAGTGTAGAAGAGGGATTCTGTCAAAGTTCTGGTGATCATCATGCGGAAATCATGAGGACATCAAGGTTATTAAATGGGGACATGTCAGGGTTAGAGATGGAGTATTTTTAGCCGCCACAGTGTTCAAGTGAACGCTCCTGCAAGTCATATCAAATCATGAAGAAAACAGGAGATAGCAATCAAGTCAGTTTGGTGGTGCAGGGTGCGGTATTGTTTTCGCTGAGAGTGAGCCAAATGTTACATTATTTCTTTAAGGAGAAGGCAATCAGTAACAGACCCGTCCTGCTTAACCCACCTAAGGGTAGAGAATGTCTACCCCATTTAACCCACCTAACTGGTAAGGGTAGAGAATGTCCCCATTTAACCCACCTAACTGGTAAGGGTAGAGAATGTCCATTTAACCCACCTAACTGGTAAGGGTAGAGCATGTCAACCCCATTTAACCGACCTAACTGGTAAGGGTAGAGGATGTCCACAGGAATCTCCACCAGGACTGGGCCCGGTGTCCCTGAGGCTGCCAGGAAGAGGGCCTCATTTAACTCATCGTGAATGTCTCGGACTCTGGTTATCCGGACTGTGCCTTTACACAGCGTTCTGAAAGGGGATAGCTGGTCCATGTCTTGGAGGGATCCTGGGGGAGGGAGACACAAGTGAGAGGGAGGCACAACAAGTGAGAGGGAAGTGCAGTTACAAATGGTAGACAGTGGTGCAGACAACAGAAAACTGAAGTATTACAATTGCACACCGGCATTTGGAAGCTTCCACTCAAACAATCCCACCAATTTATGTTGTCTACACACGAATAAGCTTATAAGGACTCTCCCTCACCTCTTCCCTTGAGTAGAGTAGGTGCAGCCCCCGCTATCACCACCAGAGCTGTCTCTGCCGACTGAGCGTTCTTCACCGCGGTCATGGTGTTCGTCAGCCCTGGTCCGGCCGTTACCACGCACACTCCCGGAACACCCGTGATCCGGCACGCCGCGTCCGCGGCGAACGCGGCACTGGCCTCGTGCCGCGTGTCTACCACCCGGATACCGGACTCAGAGCACGCCGTCAGGATGGGGGAGATGTGGCCGCCAGTTAGCGTGAATACCTGGAGATGGGAGCAGATTAGATTTATATTATTTTATAACTGTACGATCTCGAAATTGAGGTGATTTCGATCAATCTGTGCGCCAGCTAACACTTACAGTCAACTCACGCACTGATAGACCAATGTCAAATGGACCGCACATTGAGATATTCTGGCCATCAAAGTCATGATCAATAAATGTTATACATGTATCAAGAATCTTAATGACATTCTCCAGCTTAGAAACTTGCCTGTTTCACATCATGGCTCCGCAGTGTCTGAGCCACTAAATTCCCGCCATGATACGGACACTTCTTGTCTAGCTTGTAGAAGAGCCTATCAGCATTGAGTACACGGCGTAATCTAGTGGCAGAGCGCCAGGCTTTCACCAGGAGCAGCCGAGAATCATAGCCAAATGGCATAATCCTATTGGAGGCGGGTTAATGGGTTGGGGCAGTTGAGTTTACAAAAGTACAATCAATAAAAGGAGTACGGATCTGTATGCCTGATTGGAACAGATGGAAGCACGAACTCATAGAATTTACTAGCAATTCAGAGAATAAAATTATATTTTTCAAGGATCAAACTTTTAAATATGGAAGTTACCTCACAGCATAAAAATCAAATAAAAATCATCAAAGCATACTTATTATTTAAAGCATCCATCATTTTATCAAAGTTGGGGTCACGATCTAAATACAAAAGGTAAACAAAGCAACATAGTAGATTTCTGAAATTTGAATTCATTTTAATCTGAAATTTTCAGATTCTGAAAACGTTTGATTCCCAACCAGCGCCCGTCAGAATGCGCTTATTGAATATCTACCCGAAGGCGAAAAGTCCCGACAAGAGTCCGTCTACCCAGCGACCAGAGTCCGTCTACCCAGCGACCAGAGTCCGTCTACCCAGCGACCAGAGTCCGTCTACCCAGCGACCAAAGTCCGTCTACCCAGCGACCAGAGTCCGTCTACCCAGCGACCAAAGTCCGTCTACCCAGCGACCAGAGTCCGTCTACCCAGCGACCAGAGCCCGTCTACCCAGCGACCAGAGTCCGTCTACCCAGCGACCAAAGTCCGTCTACCCAGCGACCAGAGTCCGTCTACCCAGCGACCAGAGTCCGTCTACCCAGCGACCAGAGTCCGTCTACCCAGCGACCAGAGTCCGTCTACCCAGCGACCAAAGTCCGTCTACCCAGCGACCAGAGCCCGTCTACCCAGCGACCAAAGTCCGTCTACCCAGCGACCAGAGCCCGTCTACCCAGCGACCAGAGTCCGTCTACCCAGCGACCAGAGTCAGTCTACCCAGCGACCAGAGTCCGTCTACCCAGCGACCAGAGTCCGTCTACCCAGCGACCAGAGTCCGTCTACCCAGCGACCAGAGTCCGTCTACCCAGCGACCAGAGTCCGTCTACCCAGCGACCAGAGCCCGTCTACCCAGCGACCTCCTGCTCCTCCTCCTCCCCAAACACGGGACTATACCCGAAGTACCGCTCATTCATGAGGGTGTGGAGGGGCTCGGTGTGCTCGATGGCACCCCGGATGCAGTCCGGCACCCCCGCCCCGTGGAAGGACGACCCCACGAGGGAGAGACGGAGCCGCTCCTCGGCGATCAGGCGGTAGAGGTGGCGCACTTTGGCGGCATGCCCTAAAGTGTAGTGGGGGATGCACTTCTCCAGGATGTCAACGTCACATCTGAGGGGGGTGTTGGAGAGAGAGGAGGGGGAGAAATGAGGGGAAGTTAAAATCATCGGAGGCTGGGAACAACCTTCTTACCAGATTATCATATGGAAATGTTTAAAATCGAGCAAAAGGGCCAAAGATCGAAAAAATAATCATATTTCAATAATCACCAGCTCACCGGGTAGGTTCCCCGACTGATCCCATGTACTGCCGCACAGCTCCCATTGCCATGTCTCTGATGAGGGTGTGGCTACAGGAGCCGGGGTGGCCGAAGTGCTCGGCAAACCACTCGCCGCCCAGCATCAGGGATATCCGAGGGGATGCGTCAGGGTTCCCCACTGATCCCATGAGGGGGAACAGCTCCCATTGCCATGTCTCTCGATGATGATTGGCTACAGGAGCAGGGTGGCTGAAGGGTTCACCTGCCGCCCAGCATCAGGGATATCCGAGGGGATGCGTCAGGGCGCGAGGGGTCGAGGGGGAAGATGGCCGAGTCGAATATGATTCCGAGCACTGCGGGGTTCTCGTACGAGGGTAGCAGGGCACCGAAGGCTTGGGGGAGCACGAGATCTGCACCTGAAGAGGAGAGGGGTGAGAGAGCGGGTAGGAGGGGCTGAAAGAGGGTGAGAGAGAGAGGGGAGAGAGGGGTGAGAGGGAGAGGGTGACAGAGGGAGGACCTGAGAGAGAGGGTAAGAGAGGGGTTAGAGTGGGAAGAGAGGGGTGAGAGAGGGTGAGAGAGGGTGAGAGAGGGGGGTTGAGAGGGGTGAGAGAGGGGTGAGAGAGGGGTGAGAGAGGGGTGAGAGAGGGGTTAGAGAGGTGTGAGGGAGGGGTAAGAGAGGGGTGAGAAGGGGTTAGAGGAGGGTGAGAAGGAGTTAGAGAGGGGTGAGAGAGGAGTGAGAGAGGGGTGAGGGAGGGATAAGAGAGGGGTAAGGGAGGGGTTAGAGAGGGGTAAGAGAGGGGTTAAGATTACTGATAGTAGTTTACCTTAGAATTTCAAAAGAATTTACACTCTTGTATAAGACTCAATAAACCAAAATACCACATAGTTTTTCTACTTCATTTTGAATTCATAGCATTTTGTAATCAACGTTTGTTTAAATTTAACCAAGCCCAAATCTAGAGCGGTTATTCATTGAAATTTGGCAGCACACAGATAGAATGGGTCTCGTATTGACTGAGAAGATCTACTTGAAAAATGCATGGTTCACTGGTTCGTACTTTATTTTTCAAAGTCCTGAATCATCCAAGAACAGATTCCAAACTTCATTCTATTCATTAGTGAATGAAAAGAAGCTCAATAAATGAAAAATTAGCGCAGTTTGGGAGCCAATACTGCTTTTCATAGGACAGCGTGACTAATAAATTGTTGAAGTGGTAAAATAATTGGCAAACTTTGCTAACAAAAGAACAAAAGAGCTTTCAGTCGAAAACTATTTATGGTTTCCTAATGCCATATGGATTTCAATTGCGACTTCAATAACATAATATACGCTTAGAGCAGGGCTGGGAATGCGCTAATAGAAATTATTGCACGAGGCGTAGCCGAGTGCAATAATTTGTATTGTCGCACGAGGAGCAGGCCGAGTGCGACAACAAATATTGCACGAGGCGAAGCCGAGTGCAATAATTTTATTAGCGTCATGACCATTTGCCATGTCTTAGTGTATTAATTGAAAATGTGAAAGTGCAATGATACTTATTATTGCACGCCTACAAGTACCCTCAAAATTGGCTAATATGGCATACATTCAATCAGATTTCATTTTTTTCTAATACTGTAAATCACGCTGCAGAAAGTTCCGATAGAGTGACGCCCATCGGCTATCACCCACTTTCTAGTCCTGTAAGAGGAAAGTAATTCTTAACTACGATCTATGCCGTTTTTGTGCCTCCAAAAAGCAACTATATTTGATACATTGAAAGATAATTGAAAGATAATTGAAAGATAATTGAAAGATAATTGAAAGATAATTGAAAGATAATTGAAAGATAATTGAAAGATAATTGAAAGATAATTGAAAGATAATTGAAAGATAATTGAAAGATAATTGAAAGATAATTGAAAGATAATTGAAAGATAATTGAAAGATAATTGAAAGATAATTGAAAGATAATTGAAAGATAATTGAAAGATAATTGAAAGATAATTGAAAGATAATTGAAAAATAATTGAAAGATAATTGAAAGATAATTGAAAGATAATTGAAAGATAATTGAAAGATAATTGAAAGATAATTGAAAGATAATTGAAAGATAATTGAAAGATAATTGAAAGATAATTGAAAGATAATTGAAAGATAATTGAAAGATAATTGAAAGATAATTAAAAGATAATTGAGAGATAATTGAAAGATAATTGAAAGATAATTGAAAGATAAGATTTACAACTCAATCTCACTTGATTAACTAACCAATCTAATAGCTCCTATCTATCTCACCTGCGAACTCCAATGACACGAGTGCCACGTCCACGAATGCGATGTCAGCCAGGCGTTCAGACAGCTCCGCGTGCCGCAGACACCGTGCGAGGGAGAAGGCGGGGAGGGCGGACACCACGTGGTCGCAATGCCGGGGGTTGCCGCCCTGGACAGTAACTGTCACCTCCGGGTCCCGCACTGTCACATGCTCCACGGGGGCGTTATCGTACACGTCCACATTGGTCCTGGGAAGAGAGGCATTATAGGATTGTGAACGATTCTTAATAACAGCAAGTTTTGTACATTTCCGATTTTTATGAAACCTGATAATAGCATGAATTTTTAGCAAGTTAAGCAGAAGCTACTATACCTGTCCCTGAGTATGTTGATGAGAGCGCGAGGCAGCTGCTCCATCCCGTGTTTGAAGTTGAGCATCCTCCAGCCCTGCAACTTAGCCTCCCTCACATACTCGTTCTTCTCCACCCCACCCTCGCTGAGAAGGAGGGACTTTATCACACTCCTGTGCTCCTTCTCCCCCCTCACCAGGGCCGGGAACATGGCTTCCACCCCCAGGGTCCGGGAGTCTGCTGCCATGATACCCCGGCACATTGGGTCCGACACCAGCTCCGCAACCTCCCTCCCGAACCTCCGCTTAAAGAAGCCGTACACCGTCTCGTCGTGCACTGAGTACCGGCCTTTACTGAACAGGTCCTGCAACGCCCCCTTCACAAACACGCCCCTTTTCTCATGCTCCAGCAGGGACTTCATCCCTGAGGGCATGGCAACCAGCTTGCCATCTAACCCAATATACCGTGTCTGAGCCCCTGGGTGCTCCTTAGTGACAGGCACCACTTCAGGGTTGAGAGCTAGTTCGTCTATCAGCTCCAGCAGCCGGCCCCCACTGGGGCCCACACATCGCAGGGAGTGAGGACCCAACTCAAACCTGCCTCCCTGGGGTGTGTGCCGGGTGTGGATCCAGCCCCCGAACCTGGAACTGGCCTCGTAGAGGGAAACATGGGCTGAGGGGTTGAGGGAGAGGTTGTAGGCAGCCACCAGGCCTGCTATACCCCCACCTAACACTGATATCTTCATTGTGTGGGGTGGTCACATTTCAGAGAGGTGATCTGAGATGGGTAGTTGGTGGGTCTTAGGAAGGTGCCATGTTTACTTTCAGTTCTTTCTTGCGGTACTTTGTAACTTGGCTCAGGAGATGATTGAGTTAAATAATATGGTGAATAAGAAAGAAATACATCAAGCTTAAAACATTACATCCACATTCAAATCCACACATATTTTAAATCATAATAAGCAGTGCAAAGCAATTTGAAACTAAGATAAATATTGACTGGAAGTGTGACTTGTGAGAGTAAAACAGATGATGATTAATATAAATCAATGAATGTAATTAAAATAATAAATCTGTTTCAAGAGTAAAATGTGGATACATTCGTAGATAAGTATATAAAATTCTTGATAATCGATGTGAAAATCTTAAAATGTGTTATTTTAATCGAATTATTCCGAATCGTTTCACTTCTCCGAGACTAGAAGGATATATTGAAAAATGAAAATCACTGTCTACTATTATTCAGTAGCGTGATGAGAAACTCCCAAAAATCTGATCGGTCACGGTTCTCAAACGTAACAAAGCCTTCAAACAATCATCTGCAGAAAGCCTAGTAATCAACATATCATAACTCCAAACAATTGTACTCTAGAAAAAAAATGGTTGAACATAAAATTCCGACATTCAATCTAAGTTGATATCAACACAGTTTATCAGTTGACAGATTAGTAAAAAACCTTCTCGGAATCGTGGACATAAATCCGAAATCTCTGATGGCCGATAACCGCAAAATGGATATGCTTTGAATAATCTGTCGAAATTGGGAAATATTATTGAGTCTTTAATAAAATTTTAAGTTATTTTTTGAAATTTGACAACGTTAATTTACTGCACGGCATTTTATCCAGTTCTGTTTATACATAAAACAAATTCCATGCATATGAAAATGGAAATGATCGGACGTATAAACAATTTTTAAGCAAAACAAATACAATATTACCAAATAAAATATTCTAACATTAAATAAAAAATTAAATTGATAGTATACTATTATCGATATAAAAACACCGGAACAAGTCTTCCGGGTAGTACTTGAGAGTTGAGAGACAATCTGCAATCACAGCTGATAATGCATTTGTTAAGTCCATATCAGCATGAGTTTGAACACATCATAGGAAGTCCTGATATCGATGATTACATCTTGGGTCCATTTCCAAAGAGAATAGATATATCATTGTAAAGCGACCATACCTTGAAAACTGATAGAAAGAATCCTTGTGATGATGGTATTAATTGTTTACGGGTATATGCCCCACAAAATAACACGCCCCACAAAACATATAATTTTGTTTTTCATCATATAAGTAAATAAATATGATTTTTCATACTTTTGAAGTTAATTACACATAAACTAGTGTCTTATGTGAAGATTTCCTGATCAATATGACGGCTTTAGATGGATTTTTTTCATTCCAATTTTTCCTTGAAAGTGAAAATGTTGATTATTAGAAAATTGATTTGCATATTTCCTCGATATTTTGAGAAATCTGTTATAAATCGAGTAGTTGAATACATCTCCATTAATTTCAAATTGACATAAGCGATTCCATGATCAAATTTCGAAAAATAGAGGAATTATTCAAAAAAATTGACTCAGACCCACAAAATAACATGGAATGCCCCACAAAATAACATAGCTAAATTCAAGGTTTTATGAACCTAAATAAGTCTATGATGCTTATTTGACGTCATTGAATAGTGAATATCATTCAAGAAGCATGTAATTCACAATGAGGCATAAAGTTAATGAATAGAGTGTAAAAAGCCGATATTTACCATGCCCCACAAAATAACACTATATTCCAAATATGCCCCACAAAATATATCTAATTTCCATACAACGTTGTGGTGAAAGCAAATACAATGAAATAAAGATGGATCATGTAAGGACCACTAATTGAAGGTAGTTTACATATCAAATAGTAGAAATTTGTTTACTATGAACAACAATATTCTTGAATTCTTGCAGATTTATCTGCACGTGACTGATAAATTTCATCAAAATCAGTGTTAAAGTTTGAATTTGAACCTTTAATATAAGGTCGAAATCAATATGATTGAATGTGACTCGTTCTCCATAACTAATGAATTTAACAATTAAATGATTCTCAAGATCATCTGGTTTCATGACCTACTGTACTGTTTTCACCTGTAGTGATTGCAAATTATGATAGAGGTTCCTGGCCAAAAATACCACAAATGGCATAAGCAATAGCAGAATAACCATCCCAACTGGTTTAAAATGTGTATTCAAATAAAACGTCTAATTCGTGTCTATTTATTGCCTGGACACAATAGCCTGATCTTTATTCAAACTTTCAAAGGCCAAAAATGCATCGGAGCAATATCCAATAAGCCCAATATACATAGATGCCCAAAACATCATAATTTTTCACTATAAAACCCTCAAACCCTCAAACAATGATTTTCTATCTTCATAAACTTTCAGACCAACATCTCAAGTAGTTTTGGGGGTTCAACTATATAAAATTTGAAGCTTCTCACCTATTGCCCCACAAAATATATAATCCAAAAATTAATTTCAGGAAAACTCTGAGTTGGCATAGTGCATATGGATTGCAGTTTACGTTTATTGAGCTAATTATGGTCAAATTTATAAGAGAGAAACATCATCTTTATCGTAACTTCAAAAAAATATAACGGTTTTCCTTGATTTGAGTGTTATTTTGTGGGGCTCTTACACCTTTCATGGATCATAAAATCAACAATAAAAATGATGGAATCCCAAATTGTTTAGTTTGAAGATTTGTTAAGTTTCAAAACAGTATAATCGAACAAAACTTTTGTTAAGGTTAATGATTGTTAAACAATTTCATATTTTTCATGTTGTATATTTTGTGGGTCATGGCAAAATGAAGGGCGTTTTCACAGAAAATTTTCGACCACTAAAGGGCTAAATTTTTGTTAAAAATCGGTGTGGAAAACTTTTTTAAGCCTTTTGCTACTATAAGGAATCCTTATTAGTCACATCATGCTCAATATCTCTGGACGAGAGGTATTTGAAAAATCGTATATATTTTGTGGGTCAAATACCCGTACATTTTAGGATGGTATCCTCTCTTCGTTGGATAATATTCTCACTTTATGGAAGGTTTAAATCAGGTACTAGGTATGAGATCAGGAAACAGCGGTTACAGTATCTTGACAGAACCCCATCATATCCTGTAAGACCTGAACCATAAAGAATACTTTTCAAAAAGAGAAATTTCTCAGCAGTATTGAATTTTGAAATAGGCAATAGTGCAACAAAATGAGTATACACTATACACTATTCACTATAAACTATTCACTATACACTATACACTATACATTATAATATACTATACACTATACACTATACACTATACACAATACACTAT
The DNA here is from genome assembly GCA_011033025.1 of Beroe forskalii. Taxonomy (NCBI): domain Eukaryota; kingdom Metazoa; phylum Ctenophora; class Nuda; order Beroida; family Beroidae; genus Beroe; species Beroe forskalii. Next base: position 25,403 of record WFMF01000074.1, on the reverse strand, counting down.
TCACTATTCACTATACACTATACACTATTCACTATACACTATACACTATACACTATACACTTTACACTATACACTATACACTATACACTATACATTTTACACTATACACTATTTACTATACACTATACACTATACACTATTGACTATACACTATTGACTATACACTATACACTTTACACTATACACTTTACACTATACACTATACACTATACACTATACACTATTGACTATACACTATTGACTATACACTATACACTTTACACTATACATTTTACACTATACACTATAGTGACTATACACTATACACTATACACTATACACTATACACTATTGACTATACACTATTGACTATACACTATACACTATAAATTTTACACTATACACTATACACTATACACTATTGACTATACACTATACACTTTACACTATACACTTTACACTATACACTATACACTATACACTATTGACTATACACTATTGACTATACACTATACACTTTACACTATACACTTTACACTATACATTTTACACTATACACTATACACTAGACACTATACACTATTGACTATACACTTTACACTATACATTTTACACTATACACTATACACTATACACTATACACTATACACTATACACTATTGACTATACACTTTACACTATACATTTTACACTATTGACTATACACTTTTCACTATACATTTTACACTATACACTATACACTATACACTATACACTATACACTATACACTATTGACTATACACTTTACACTATACATTTTACACTATACACTATTTACTATACACTATACACTATACACTATTGACTATACACTTTACACTATACATTTTACACTATACACTATTGACTATACACTATTGACTATACACTTTACACTATACACTATACACTATACACTATACACTATTGACTATACACTATTGACTATACACTATACACTTTACACTATACATTTTACACTATACACTATACACTATACACTATACACTATTGACTATACACTATTGACTATACACTATACACTTAACACTATACATTTTACACATACCTGTTTCACAGTCTCTGGGGTGTCCATGTGGAGGAAATGCTTAGCGTTGTCGTATGACACCAACTTGACACTCTCACTGTGCTTCTTTACCTTCTCATCTACATCTGCCTCCTGCAATAACATGACATAAGGACGTCGGATGGTAATCATTGCGTCCACATTTTCAGTGACGATTTTCAGAGTAAACTACTGCCGGGAGTGACTTTTAGATGATTTAGGGCAAGATAACAACGATAACGACTCCCCAACTCGGTTCCAACACATTCAACAACCGCAGGGCCATACAGTCATCATACAGACCCTCATCCGAATAAAAGTATACACTTACGTTGAGCAGAGGACTATCTGTTCCGATCTGTATAAGTGTGGGGCAGGACAATGCACTCGGCTCCGCCTCAAAGTCGCTCATGGCGGACTGTATGGCGTGCAGGACGCTGAGACGAGCTCCCTCGTGCCAAACAAAGGGGTCGTGTATGTACTTCTGTAGCTGTCTCTGGGTACAAGGGATTTTTTACCAAAAGAATAAGTTGTTCTCACTTCCTACCTCAATACAACAATTACTCGTAATTGTATAGCTGCTGTATGAACTCGAGATGCTATCAAAATCTCTAAATACTATCTAAATCCCGGCTGGCGTCGTTATAAGACATATTTTGCTGAAAGTACAAAGTAAAATCTAAGAATTGAATTATCAATTATCCCCGGGAGTTATGTGTCACTACATCATCTAAGATGGACAGTACTTACGGTACGTACTTTTCGTATGACACGTACTTCTCATCTCCTTACACGTATTTCTCATCCTATTACCTGATCAGTGATGAGCAGGGAAGCGTCGTTGCCTCCAAAGGGACTGTACATGTAGGGCAGCACATAGGAAATGTACCAGCACATGTTAGCTGCCGTCTTGTCTTCTTCCTTGAACTGAGAGGGGTATGGAAGGTAGGCCATAACATATTACGGACTTCTGCCAAAGAATATGATACAGCCTATGGGAGGGCTTTTGTAACGATGCGGTATGTAAATAGCCCTTTATTTTCGAACAAACACAGGATGATATCATAGGTAAAGTAAGGAAGAACGTCAGCGCGAAACAAAAAGGCTCCCCATGAGTTAAAGACCCAATTTAGTAGAGATGTTTGGAAAAGTTTCGAAATTGAACAGGCAATAAAATTACGCTATTCTCAAGAGGTCGTCAACGTTTCATGAAAATCTGATTATGGGAATTTCATAACTGGCGTTTAAAATCTCGTTTAAAATCATCTGCGTCTCTACTATTATACCTTGAAGACTGGGTTGTGTAGGATGACTCGCTTCACTACATCAGGTAGTTTGGCAGCTATGAGAGAAGTCAGGAGACCCCCCACCCCGTGACCCAGCAGGATCACGTTCTCTGTGTCCGGGTTCTGGAATCTGATCTCTTCCAGACACTGGATCACATCCTCCGTGTACGACTGGGCAAGGTATCAGATATTAAACCGGATAATCACAGCGGGCTGTCTGCATTTTATTTGGTATTGTAATCTATAAAACACAGTACAAAGTTGCAGCTAATAGACCAGGTCATGTCTCGGAGGTTTTAAATAAAATATGATTATTGCGACTTGTTATTTTATTAAAAGCAATGCTCGATGGATGCATTGCAGGGGCTGTGGTGGGAAATCAAGTTAGCGGAGGTGTGTATATGACACCAGTTCATTGTACTGAATATAATTAACATCGTATTGTGTACAATGTACTCACTAGGGATGTTCAAAAAACACTTTTTTCGGCTAATCACTACCAATCAATCATTGATTATATTTTGCCCTTGGGGCCACTGAACCACCTGGTAAGAGGAGGTGTGTAGTCGGGTTCCGCTACTCAGGCCGTGCCCATGTTGGTCGTGCGTTGCTACGGTGTATCCGTCGTCATGGAAACACGTGGCGATGGTGTCGTAGAGGAGGCAGTGACCACCAAGGTCATGCACTATGTACACGATACCTGAACAGTGGACCATGTTAACAGTGGACCATGTTAACAGTGGACCATGTTAACAGTGGACCATGTTAACAGTGAACCATGTTAACAGTGAACCATGTTAACAGTGGGCCATGTTATCAGTGGGCCGTGTTAACAGTGGACCGTGTTAACAGTGGACCGTGTTAACAGTGGACCGCGTTAACAGTTAGCCATGTTAACACTTAACGGTGGATCATGTTAACAGTGAACCATGTTAACAGTGGACCATGTTAGCAGTTAGCCATGTTAACAGTGGACCATGTTAGCAGTTAACCATGTTAACAGTGGACCATGTTAACAGTGGGTCATGTTAGCAGTTAACCATGTTAACAGTTAGCCATGTTAACACTTAACGGTTGATCATGTTAACAGTGAACCATGTTAACAGTGGACCATGTTAACAGTGGACCATGTTAACAGTGGACCATGTTAACAGTGAACCATGTTAACAGTTAGCCATGTTAACACTTAACGGTTGATCATGTTAACAGTGAACCATGTTAACAGTGGACCATGTTAACAGTGGACCATGTTAACAGTGGACCATGTTAACAGTGAACCATGTTAACAGTGGGCCATGTTATCAGTGGGCCGTGTTAACAGTGGACCGTGTTAACAGTGGACCGTGTTAACAGTGGACCGCGTTAACAGTTAGCCATGTTAACACTTAACGGTGGATCATGTTAACAGTGAACCATGTTAACAGTGGACCATGTTAACAGTGGACCATGTAGCAGTGGGTCATGTTAACAGTGAACCATGTTAACAGTGGACCATGTTAACAGTGGACCATGTTAACAGTGGACCATGTTAACAGTGGACCATGTTAACAGTGAACCATGTTAACAGTGGACCATGTTAACAGTGGGTCATGTTAGCAGTTAACCATGTTAACAGTGAACCATGTTAACAGTGGACCATGTTAACAGTGGACCATGTTAACAGTGGACCATGTTAACAGTGAACCATGTTAACAGTTAGCCATGTTAACACTTAACGGTTGATCATGTTAACAGTGAACCATGTTAACAGTGGACCATGTTAGCAGTTAGCCATGTTAACAGTGGATCATGTTAACAGTGGACCATGCTAACAGTGGACCATGTTAACAGCGGGTCATGTTGAAAGTTAAAAGTTAGCCATGTTAGCAGTGAACAGGTTGTGCCCTGTATGGAACCCTGTTTATTGAAATTTGACGGTGAATCATAGCTTAAATAGACAGTTTTTAAATTTAATGAAGGAATTCTCCCCTTTGTTTCAAACAAAGACCTCACCTTTAGGAGTTTGTTTGGCAGGCCAGAGTCTGACGAACAAACTGTTTTTACTGGATCGGGATATGATTTGCAGGGAATTATCTAACAAGCTGCCCATATTCGCTGTATTTTCTGCAACCTCGGTACATCTAGGTGGACATCTCACCTGCCCTACATTGGGACATATTATAGGTTATTGGAAAACCTCAAAATAATATGGAGTACTTTACAATGATATGGAGTACTTCAAAATAATATGATATTAGAATAAATATGAAACTTATAGAAAAAAGAGAAACAATCCAAACGTATAAGGCGTAATTGCCCGAGGACTGAGTCAGGTCAATCATAGGGCAGAAATTGGATTATTGTTTTTGAAATAAGCTTGGAGAGAATCGGGCATCAGAGAATCGGGCATTATATAAGTTGACCATTTTCAACCGACAACAAATTCTGTCGGTTCTGGGTCAATTTAAGCTATAACCTCAATACACGAAATCATTTTAAGTCTTCAATCTTTAATTTGATACAATATAACGATGAAATAGAAATACTAAAGAAGTGTTTGTGAAATCTCATAGCAATCTCTGACGAAGCATCGCAAATGTGATTCGTTCGATCCATTTCATAATTGGAATCGTTGAAACAAATTCAATAAATTCAAATCGAAATAAACAAATCTCAGTCTGCACATAACATCATCCATAATTAATCTCAAATTCACTTTTTTGGTGAATTTTCACCTCAATCTGGATTTGAGAACTCCAGATACATTACACTATGTTTGGGAATTATTATAGATTCCCCAAGAAATCCCTCCAATCACAAGGGAAGAACACCCACTGAGTAATACCAACAAACCACCCACCCACCAACTTCAGGTGAGTCCGTGAGAAGAGTTAGAGTTGCCCGCATTACTCTGCAAGACACTCCCTTGATACTCACTCCCCTCCTCGGCTGCCCTCCGCCGCATATCGTTCATCCTTCTCTTCTTCTTCTCAACCCGCTGCCGCACTGACCGGAGCGTTACCTTTAAGGGATCTTCGATAAGTCTTTGAATACTACAGTTCTTTCAATTGATGAATATTGTGTGAATCCGGAAAAGGGTAGAGACAAATTAGGTCTAAATGAATGGTTGGATTCGGCCGCGAAGTTGTATTATTATATTATTAACCTTCTCGGTGATGAGATCGGGGTAGAGGATGTGCGAGTTCCTGCGCTTGCGGTAGGAGCAGAGGAGCTCCCGCAGGGAGATGTCCGGTGTCAGGGCGTCCCGGTGCCGGTTCAGCCGGTCCTCAAACGTGTCATCCTCGTCCGAGGAGTTGCTGTAGTCCTGAGTGACAATAGGTAGGTTATGTTTGGATTTTCATTAAAGAACCACCTCGTTTGCATTTTTATTTGTAGCATTGTGTCAAAAGAGACTAAATAAAGTACTCATTAGTGAATTAGTAAGTTGGGGGAAGAAAAAGTAGTATAGGATGTCACATGGTTTATATCATGTGACATCAAATTCGAGCAGGTTTCTGCACTACAAGAGTACAAGAAGCCCTATTTCTTTTTGCAGTTATGAGAATTACCTGAGTGGTGATCTTGACCGACAGCCATATCTTCTCGTACTCCCGCTGCGCGGCAGCCTGTAACCTCATCTCCCGCTCCGTGAACGACACACTGGAGACATCCACCGGAGTGGTATAAGCAGGAGTAGTAGTGTCCCTGTGTAGTGCGCTGTGGAGCGCAGCTTTGCGCGACATCAGGATCTCAGTGAGCAGGTCCTTGTAGTAACGCTGTCTCTTCAGCTTGTACCTCGTGTAGAGTGCCTGCTGTTCCACTGCCAGTAACTCCGCTATACGCGGGTTGAAGTGCCCGAGTTGGAGTCGTCGGTGGAAGAGGGTCACGGGGTTACCGAACTTGAAGTTACTACCCGAGAGGAGGAGCTGGACAGTGGTTTCCTGGAGGTGGTAGCTGTCCTGGGGGAGCAAACAATCGGTTAACATTGCTCAATAAATCCGGGTACGGTTGGCTGAAAACGCCCGGTTAACCGGTATTAAGGTTTCGGTTCGGTTAACTGACCGACGACCGTTTCCCTTGACGGTTTAAATTGCGAAATCAAAATATTCGGTTGCGGTTTCGGTGCCCGGTTAACCGGTATTTCGGTTACCCGGTCGCTTCCTACCTGGGGTCCGGGGAAGTGGGGCAGGTACTGTCTCAGGTGATCCCTCTCCTCGTCCTCCAACAGGAGGGCCCAGGTGTCGTAGTTTAGGACGGAGGAGAGCAGGGAGCGTTGAGTGTAGAGGAGGAGAGGCAGGTTCAGTGCGCAGTTCTTGTAGATAGCTATCTCCTCTACAGGCTCCTCTTCTTCTTCTGCCCTGCTGGGGGAGGAGGGGGAGGAGGAGGGCGAGTCTTCCGTGGATTCTACCATTTCCTAGCGTGGGATATTATCAAGTTAAGGTGAATATTAGAGAGATATTATCAAGGTTAGGCATTTTGTGATCATTAGAGGGATATTAGATATTGTCAAGGTTATTCAAAGAAGCTAAGAGAGACTTAGATATTATCGAAGTTATTAGACAATAGTAGTGATTGATACTTTCTACAAATCATTCATAATGACGTAATATCATTCAGAGCTGTGCTCCTATACAAGTGTCATTTCATCACGTGATATGTCACGTGAAGAACATTTCAAGCGCCATTTCATACCCTTCTAGTTACTGTTGAAAGGGAATAATGTCAATCATGATATCATTTGGACATATGTTCTAAAGTAGAATAAGACAATGCAGACTGATTTCTATTATATCGTGAAAGGTAGCATATATTACAAATAATCTGTCACATGGTATAGTACGATAAACAAATAATGCCTTTAATAAATACTTTATTTCAAAAAGCACCCACTCACATACAATTGAAGCTGGGCGCGAATTTCTCCCCAATCACAAAGGTGTGATTATGATTTCATATCTGAATTCCTGCTTAAAATGTTAAAAACCTATTAGTCAGAGATGTAAAAATAATTATGATATACGAATACTAAAATAAGCCGAATAACTGAACACTATTTACAATATGGTATACATGATTAGAAAGAGCATTAAAACTGTATGATAAAAACGTTTACGCATGCCATGATGGCCGTGTCATGAAATGAAGACAGTGCAACCCATGGGTATATCAAACAATGACATCCTCTAGAAATTGCGTCTCATATTGTTTTCTACGGAGTAAAGCCGTGATTTGACGTTATTTATCTCCCCAGGAGTTTCTTCGACCGCTGAGCCGTGGACTTGACGTGCTTCAGAACGTGAATGTCGGGGTTCTCTTTCTCAGCCAAGGACACCTAAAACGTTAAAATAATGTGACTATTTGTGAACTGTGGGGGTCAATCAGTCATTGATCATCAACCGCAATTAAGATAAATTTCACATTATCTGTCGATAACTTTTGAATAATAAGGATCGTGAAATTTTATTCAATTGCTGTCGATTTTATACCCTCTTTCATTTTCGAATGATATGAAGGTAATCATTAACCCAATTGATATGGGATTTTCGTCTGTTATGATTTTTGCCCTCCGTTATCATGTTTATCAAGTTGGCAGTAGTTGAAGCTTAATCATTCGGAACCCTAGCATTCGGACCCCCCCCTATGTATGACGATATTGATTACTTCATGATACATCAACGATGAAGTTTAAACAGGAAAAAATATAGCCAACGTAAGACGGAATCGGTTACTTACTTTGAACAACTGCTTCTCCAAATCATGAACTTTCTTCCTTAGCATCTGCACATCAGTCTTGAATCCTTCCATTTCAAGGGTTCTCCTACCTTCCAACGCTTCGTACCTACCAGGGGAGGTAAGAAATTCCTATACTTATCCCTGAATTAGTGAAAATGAAGACAGGAATTACGGTTGAAATGTCGCTGAACCGGTGAAGATCTCGATCTACCTGCCGACTCAAGGACTATAGCACAGCACCTGTGTTACAACTCTTACCTCGAGTTCATGGTCGTTAGTCGTTTAGTCATCTGCGAGGTTCTCTCCTTGAACATAGATCTAGAAATGTCGTTTTCCTCCTTTACTTTACAAAGCTCCTCCTCCAGCGTTAGACACTGTTCTCTGTACATGTCACATAGCTTGTTCGCCTGAAAATTGAGGCTTCACCGTAGGTTTCAACTTTCTGAGGTTTTTAAGAGGTTTTCTGAAGTCATTCGTCTACCCGTCATTTGAAAAACATCAGCGGGCATTCGTTAAAACTAGATCGACTGTCGCGCGGCTTTACGAATTGTTGAAATTCAACTTTGGTTAGAAGTCCTTAAAAATTTTTCGCGCGTTCCGTACAAAAAGTCTAATTTTTGCCACAATTGTCACAATCTAACCGTTTCAGAATAACATGACTTAATTACAGAGACGTATCCACGATTTGAGATCAGGATTCAGGACATGCACTTCATTTCCAGGGATTTTCACAGTTGACTGCCAAATCAGGCCTAATCAGCTATGATCAAAAAATTTCATCAAAATTTGGTAGTTGGTACTGGCTACGTCACTGCAATAGGGGTCACTTTACTGTGAGGTTTGGGTCAGTGGGTCAATCCAGAGAGACTTTTCCGATTCAGCACGGATATAGGCTAGGATCTGACATTGCATTGTGAAATGCAGTGCACCGCGCATTTGTTTGTGAAGAAATTATTTGAGTTACGTGCGAAACAAAAGAAATATTCTGAAGGAGCAGACTGAAATAAGGAAAATCCCCATGGCAACGTGGAGCCACTATATCCCTGTCACATGCTCATCTCCAACTGCCCGCTTTGCTATTTGTTAACAACTGATAAACTTTGATAATCGTTCGAACGTTTGATTGAAAATGAAGATGTCAAAGACTTTGAAGAAAGTGACGAAATGTTTCAGGAAGAAGAGGAGTGACAGGGTTTACGTATACGATGAGGAGGTAGAAGCATATAGGAGGTCACGGTTCGCACGGTTCTACGGGGCGTTGGGGTTCATCCACGTTCCACAGCGCCAGAAGTATCAGCCTGAGGTTAGGGAGTCTCCACTCCCACTCCCACTCCCCTCCCGCAGTACCAGTGTGGAGGGGGAGGAGTGGGAGGTGGAGGGGGTGGAAGTCCTCACTCTCGAGGGGGACTTGCCACCCCGAACAGAGGAGGGGGAACAGTGGGATCCTCTCCCTGTCATAATAGCTTGGGAGTATCCAGAAGATCAGATGCCTGTTTTTCTGGACTTTCACTATTTTGACAGGGGTTACTAGTTAGATTTAGGCTTAATTTCATTAGTTTTCATGTTCCGATCAACTTCACAAATTCAGATATTTATGACGACCACACGTGGTCTGATGTCGTTTGAATTTGTTTGGGTTGATTTGAACCTGTGCATATTTCTCATGATGATCTAGTTTTAGAGTTTTTGTACATAGTTCGACTTGACTCAAACGAAATACAAACATTTATGACGACCAATTGGTCTGATGTCGTTTGGTTTTGTTCGGGAAAAGTTGGAATTTTATGCATATCAAATCAAATCAAATATATAATGACAACAATCATCTAAATTATCCTTTCCCTGTAATCACACGAAAATCAACTAGTTTTCATATCGTAGTTAGATATCCATAAGCTCTGTTCAAACGTTCAACTCGACTCGATCAAAATTCAAATATTTATGACGACCAAAAGGTCTGATGTCGTTTGATTTTGTAAGAGAAAAGTTGAACCCGGCATATCAATTTGATTGTATACGCTATTATTAACCATACTTTACAGCATACTGGTAGATATTAACCATAGTTTCAGAGTACAGATGTTTCACTTCACTGGAGACTAGAGAGGTCAGGTAACAAACTTACAAGACTTCCATCAGGTAACTGCATTTCTTTTTTTCAGAATTTTGACGTATTTTTCTGTTATATTCTAGACAAGTTATCAATTTAATCGCAGAAATTTGATTGAATCTTTCTCTAATATAAAAGTTTTTTATAATCAACTCTTGACTAACACCAGTTTTATTTCAGATCCATGAGACACAAGACGAGTGACGACGATGTATGGGGAAGTTGCTCAACGAAGAAGACATCGATTTACAACTATCAATAATTTGATTTTTTTCTGATCATATAAAGCAACACTTTTTAGATTTTCTGAGGCCATTTCATGAACGACTATTACTGTGTTCCGAACATTAATTGTCCGGGGTAAATATTCTGATGAAAGGGGTAGATGTTACAAGGGCAGGGCTCAATGGACACTGATAGGCCTAATAACTTCTATTATTACAAAATTTAAAGCACCAATATGTGATCTATACTTCTATATAATACATGGTGAACAAGAATAAACCTGGTCGAGTTCGACTTGTAAGTTCTTGTTGGTTGTAACGATGACTTCCCGACCCGTTAAACCGAGCAATGCTTGCTCCCCTGCGTCCTCTAGCTCTGTGCATGTCGTATCGATATCCTGATAGAAAATACAAATACGTATGAATCAATGCATGAATTTTAGCAATCCCGAGCAAACTTGAGCCCTGAATTCTGATTTTGGAAGATGCCCTCATTAGGAATCAGGCGTATCAATGATGCAGATGAGGGTCTGGTTAGCAAGCAAACAAGGTATAGGCATATCCGGGTACAGTTCATGATGTAATTTACAGAGAAACAATGACAATGGAATCGTTGAAAAAACCTCTTTGAGCTTATCGAGTTCACGAAGCAAATGATCTTTCTCTTCAATCCATCTCCTCTCAGCCTGTCTGTGCTCGTATTTGATGGCAAGGAAATCTTTCGTGCCTGAAATTACGGTTTAATTTCATAGCCATTTAAACTTTTAAATAGCAACTCTTATATGGCGATAACATCAAGACGTGTTACTATGATAACACGATGTCACAATGAAAACACGACATCACTGTAGCAGCATGACATCATCATGGCAACAGAATATCACTATGGCAATAGATCATCACTATGACAACATGATATCACTGTGACAACACAAAATCACTAAGACAACATGACATCACTATAATATGACAACTGAGTTGTAACTCAGACAACATAGCATGACCGTGTGATATTACAAAACGTAGCACGAAAACAATGCAACTGCAACAACTCACTATCGTAGAGGAGGGCCTGTGTCTTGTGGAGCTGGTCTGCGAGGTGCTGCACTCGTTCCTGGTAGTGCCTCGTTTCTACCTCGTGTTCTGCTGTCCTGGTCTCCGCATCCTCGCGTAGCATAGCCACCTGCTCGTCACGTAGCTTCTTACAGTCGTGTAGCTGGGATTGTGTCAAGGTGAGAGTGGTGTCAAGGTTAGAACATGGTGGTTAAAGTGGTGTCAAGGTTAGAGTGGTGTCAAGGTTAGAGTGGTGTCAACGTTAGAGTGGTGTCAAGGTGAAGTGGTGCCAATGTTAGAGTGGTGTCGAGGTGAAGTGGTGGTTGGAGTGGTGTCAATGTTAGAGTGGTGCCAATGTTAGATTGGTGTCAATGTTAGGGTGGTGTCAAGGTGAGAGTGGTGTCAAGGTTAGAACATGGTGGTTAAAGTGGTGTCAAGATTAGAGTGGTGTCAAGGTTAGAGTGGTGTCAAGGTTAGAACATGTTGGTTAAAGTGGTGTCAAGGTTAGAGTGGTGTCAAGGTTAGAGTGGTGTCAAGGTTAGAGTGGTGTCAAGGTTAGAGTGGTGTCAAGGTTAGAGTGGTGTCAAGGTGAAGTGGTGCCAATGTTAGAGTGGTGTCAAGGTTTGAGTGGTGTCACGGTTAGAGTGGTGTCAAGGTTAGAACATGGTGGTTAAAGTGGTGTCAAGGTTAGAGTGGTGTCAAGGTTAGAGTGGTGTCAAGGTTAGAGTGGTGTCAAGGTTAGAGTGGTGTCAAGGTAAGAGTGGTGTCAAGGTTAGAATGGTGGTAAGAGTGGTGTCAATGTAAGAGTGGTGCCAATGTTAGAGGGGTGTCAGTGTTAGAGTGGTGTCAAGGTAAAGTGGTGCCAATGTTAGAATTGGTGTTAGATTGGTGTCAAGATCAGAGTGGTGTCAAGATTTGAGTGCTGTCAAGGTTAGAGTGGTGTCAATGTTATAGTGGTATCAAGGTTACAGTGGTGTAAAAGTTACAGTTGTGTCATGGTCACAGTGGTGTCACGGTTACATTGGTGTCAAGGTAACACTTTACAGCACCCCTGCAGATTTAGACGATTTAAGGTCCTGTCGGGAACTAAAAGTTTTTGACCAAAATAAAAATTTAAAAAAAGTTCGGAAAAAATCCTACCTTTTTTCATTGAGAACTTTTTTAATTTTGGTATTTCATGAATGTAATATTGCACAAAGCTATGTTGAAAAAATACCTATATACTTATATAATACTCGGATATACCTACTTATAATGGGCATAGATCCGTTTGCCATTTTGTCCGGGCGAAGTCTAATGCAGGTCTAACGCCGGTTTAATGCAGGTCTAACGCCAGTCTAGTGCAGGTCTAATGCAGGTTTGGCGCCGGTTTTGTGCAGGTTTAGCGCCGGTTTAGTGCGGGGCCTGCGCCAGCCTAATGCAGGTCTAGCGCCGGTTTGGTGCAGGTCCAGCGCTGGTTAAGCGCGGGTGCAGCGCTGGTCCAATGCACCTCGGATGTTATTCCAATATTACTAGTGCACTTTAAACAGATTTGGCGCAAAGAAAACTATGCACGTTTGACGTCGTTTCATGCATGTTTGGCGCTGTTTAATGCAGGTGCAATAAACTGACACGAGACCTACATTAAACCGGCGTTAGACCTGCATTAGACTGGCGCCCGGAGCCCCAGACTAAAATTGTTCTAATGATCGATTGCATAGCCCCATTTAGTCAAAATGCCATTTATCTAGTCTGATTAAGTGGTTTCTTCAATGAGGCAAGTGGCAACAGTATTTCAACAATCCAGTATAATTTGAGGACACTATGGCTATTGATCCTAGACAACTGTGGGAAACTGTTTAAAGGGCGCGGGCTCTTTAGGGCCCCATTTCCTAGGGCTCTTTCAGGTCACTCTTATCCTCTAGAGCCCTACAAAAAATTTGATCGATTTTTTTCCTCTAAAATGCAGGTAACCCAAAAATTAAGTGATTAAATAATATTTCAATAAATTATAATTGTTTCAAGACGTTATCAAGGCAACAGAGCCCACCAAATCTTATATTCCCCCAAAGGCCCTTTTAGGCTCTTTTAGGCCCCGCTTTCTAGGGCTATTTTCAATATCCTCGGGGCCTAAAAGAGCGTTTCCCCCCCCCCCTCGTAGTCATAGCAACGCGCGCAACTGGTAAATTTAACCTAGAACGCGATCTTGTTTTTAGGGTGGATTTTTCGGACTTTCGACGTTATTTATGAAAAATCTTAAGCCTAAATCGTTTTTTGGCCATGCTATATTTTAAGTTTAGCCATTTTTACCACCTTGCAAAAATCGCAGATTTTTAGATCCATTTGGTTCAGTTATAAACATGTTTATAACTGAACCAAATGGATCTAAAAATCCGCGATATTTTGCAAGGTGGTAGAAAATGGCTATACACCAGTAGAAGTGCCTCTTTCCTTTATATTATAACGAGAAAACCCGTTGGGTTTTCTCTTTAATTGGACGTATATATTCAGTTGGACGTACAATAAATTGAACGAAGTCATTAATGCAATTTTTTGTTACTGGAGGTAGGGGTGCAACGTAACGAAATGACGAAATATTTACATAGGATTTGAATATGAATCAAAATATTATATTGCAGATTTTGCGATTTAATGTCAATTGTCAAGGACACATAACAGTAAATAAGAAGAACTCAAGAACAATGGTTTTATAATCCAAAGTTCTGAATCGGAGAAAAGACTAAAAGATGGGCAACAAATTTGAATCCAATCTCATTGAAATCAAAATTGTACGCATTTTCATCTGTTTTTAACCCACTCCTAACTTTAATTGGACGTATAGTCAGTTGGACGTACAATAAATTGAACGAAGTCATTGATGCAATTTTTGTTACTGGGGGTAGGGGTGCAACGTAACGAGTACGAAATATTTACATAGGATTTGAATATAAAATGAAAATATTGCAGATTTTGCGATCGTAAATTAACGTCGGACACAACGTTAAATAAAGAAGAACTCAAGAACAATGACCGTTTTCTAATCTAAAGTTCAGATTCGAGAAAAGATGGGCAACAAATTTGAATCAAGCTCACTGAAATCAAAATTATCCGCATTTTCATCTGTTTAGAACTCACTTCACTTGAGTAAATATAGAATTACTCCTTCAATCGAGTCCCTATAGCCAACCATCGAAACTACAAATATCTTGATATGAAAGAATTACAGTGATGCTTAAAACTCGAAAATTCCATTGAGAACGTAAATTATGACTTTAAACAGTTAAAACGTAACACTTTGACACCCCAACGAAATGGACGATTTCTTCGTTAAAATGCACGTAAAGTTTTTTGACAAAAATAAAAAAATTTGAAAAAAGTTTGGAAAAAATCTACCTTTTTAGGGTGGATTTTCGAATTTTCGACGTTTCATAAATGTAAAAAAGCCTAAAGCTATTTTGGCCATGCTATATCTTTTATAAGTTTAGCCATTTTCTGCGCCTTAAAATCGCGGCTTTATATCCATTTGTGTCAGTTATTCAAGAACAAACGGCGAAGTGCCTCTTTTCCTTTTATATTATAAATGCAGAAAACCCTTGGGTGGCAGTCTTTAGTTGGTCGTAATGCAGGTTCGACGCGCAAGCAATTGAACGAAGTCATTGATGCCGGTTTGGGGCGGGCCTGTAACGCCGAAATATTTACAATGCAGGTCTAGCGCCGGATTTTTATGCATAAGGTCAGTAACAGTAAAAAGAGTAAATAAGAACTGGTCAATGCACCTGGGATGTAATCAAATTTACTAGATTCGGAGAAAAATGGGATTTGGCGCAAGTAAAATCAAACGTTTGACGTCGTTTTATCATGTTTGGCAACTGTTTAGGTGCACTAAACCTACATTAAACCGGCGTTGGACCTGCATTAGACTGGCATCCGGGCCTAGACTAAAATTGTTCTAATGATCGAATTATCGCTGATTTAGTCAAAATTCAAATTTATCTAGTCTGATTTTCTGGTTTCTTCAATGATAAGGCATCAGTGTTCAACAGTATTTCAGCAATCCAGTAATTTGAAGACACTATGGCTATTGATCTTTCCAAACTACACAAACTGTTTAAAGGCATTTTGGGCTCTTTGGGGCCCGTGCAGTTTCTAGGGCTCTTTCAGGTCAACTCTTAATCCTCTAGAGCCCTACAAAAAATTTGATCGATTTTTTCCTCAAAAATGCAGGTAACTTAAAAAATCTAAGTGATTAAATAATATTTCAAATTATAATTGTTTCCAGACGTTATCAAGGCAACACTCTGCAAAAAATCTTATATTCCCCGATCTTAGCCCTTTTAGGCTCTTTTAGGCCCGGTGCTTTCTAGGCTAATTTTCAATATCCTCGGGCCTAAAACCCGTTCCCCTTTAGTCATAGCAAACGCAACTGGTAAATTTCAACCTAGAACGCGATCTTGTTTTTAGGTGGATTTTCGGACTTTCGACTTTATTTATGAAAAATCTTAAGCCTAAGTCATTTTTTTGGCCATGCTATATTTTAAGTTAAGCCATTTTGCCTAGAATCAAAAATCGTAGATTTTGCGATTTCCATTTGGTTCAGTTACAAAACATGTTTATAAGCTGAACCAAAGAATGGTTAAAATCCGCGATTTCTGATTCGGAAAAAAATGGATACACCAAGAAATTTCCTTTATATTATTGAATCAAGAAAAACCCGCATTTTTTTTATCTTTAATTGGGCGTATAGTCGGTTCGACGTAAAATCAATTCACAATTGAACGAAGTCATTGATGCAATTTTTTGTTACTGGGGGTAGGGATGCAACGTAACGAAATTACGAAATATTTACAAAGGCTTTGAATATGAATGAAAAAATAGTGGAGATTTTGCGTGTAAACTAATGTCGACGACACATAACAGTAAAAGAGTAAATAAGAAGAACTCAAGAACAATGGTTTTCTAATCAAAAGTTCAGATTCGGAGAAAAGATGGGCAATAAATTTGAATCCAAGCTCATTGAAATCAAAAGTTTCCGCATTTTTATCTGTTCTTAATAACCCACTTCTAACAGCTTGAGTAAATATAATTCCTCCTTCTGTCGAATCCTTGCGCAACCATCGAAACTAAAAATATCTTGATATGAAAGAATTATCGCTGATTTTCACAATGGAACAAATTGTTCAACTCCGACCTTTTCTCCTACAATAGACCAATAGTGATAACTGGTGATAGTGTTCTGTCGTAAACTTTTTACCAAACTCGAAAATTCCATTGAGAACATTGGAAACCTTTTCAAAGTACACAATAACGAAATGGCAGATTCTTCGTTAAAATGCACGTGCAGTTTTTGCGCGCAATCACCAATAACCATAGCAATGCGCGCAACTGGTGAATCAATCCTTAAACTCGGTCTTGTTTTTCGCGATACTTTTTCCAACTTTGAGCATTTATTACGGAAAATCTAAAGCCTAAATTCAAATATAATAAAAATAATGCTTTCCCAGACGCTATTTATTTTTCTACAACTCTGCAAAAAATCGCGGGATTTCAACTCCGATCTTAGCCGGCCTATATATATGGGCTCTACTAAGCACGGGTGCTTCAACTGCCTTAATCCTTTATGATAATGATAAACCAGAGTTAATGCATACATGCAGTTGATTTGATAGATCAATCAAAATCAATCGTGAATTTAATATTAATATACTAAAATATTAATATTTTGATGATTTGTTCGATTCATACACGATTTATTTTATTTTGATGAGGATGTATACTTTAATATTTATTTTTGGGATATTAATATTAAAATTGTACTATTATTCGTCCCATGAGGGCAGGAGTCACCACTACACCAAATGATGTGCAGGTTCGAAAAGGTTTTAAAAAACACCCCTGCTGAGAGACACCACAATTTTACTTTTCCAACCAGCAGTCGCATCACAGCGTGAGTGTTGTGCGGATAACATAACCTCTACCTACGCCCTTTGATCGTTCTCACTTGACAAGTGCCCCACCATACACCATTATGCGTGGGTTTGCGCTCTTACTCCTCATGGTTGCTGGTGTCGCCCTGACATCAGCCCGGGCAACAGGTAGTGAGTGCCCTGTGGAGGGGGAGCCCATTGGGACCTTCAACGACATCAGGGGCTGTCGCAGGTGCATAAAGAGATGGAACTACCTCACCAACAAGTGCTTCGGGAATGGCTACTGCGTGGAAGATGGAGTCTCCGCCACCAGTCATAAGTGGAAGCGGATCATGTCGAAGTGTGCTAAGAAAACTGCAGCTCTCAAGCAGCACTGCGACACTGACTTGCTGGCCCCGGGAGGCGTCACTGTCACATCCTCCAATGGGTACGAGTGTCAAGTGGAGGCCTCGCAGGTGCTTGCCACGCCCTTCACCAGCGATTGGGACAGCTGGAGCAGCAACTGGACGGAGTGCTCGGCTACCTGTGGCGGCGGAAATCAGACCAAGTCTCGGTCGTGCACGTATAACACCGTGGATGATCCATGCCAACCTTCGGATGTGCTGGATTCTGCCGGAATCGTGATTGCAACTAACGTCACGACTACTCTGACCCAGGCGTGTAACGAACAGGCGTGCCTGACTGGCTGTGCAATTGCTGAATGTGGTGTGAATGCTGTCTGCACTGACGAAGGGGAGAGTTACATATGTGCCTGCGACCAAGGCTACTCTGGAGATGGGTACAACTGCACAGACATTGACGAATGCACAGCCGGGACAGCAGATTGCAGTCCTAATGCGTTCTGTACCAACACCCCTGGAAGCTACAATTGCACTTGCAATGATGGATTCACAGGGAACGGAACAATTTGTACAGACATCAACGAGTGCGAGGATGGAACAGCTGATTGTGACCCGAATGCTATTTGCACCAACACGCCAGGAAACTTTACTTGCACATGTGACAGTGGGTACTCTGGGGATGGGGTGACGTGCCTTGATGATGACGAGTGTGCTGATGGAACAGCCCAGTGCAGTGATTATGCCATCTGCAACAACTCTCCAGGGAGCTACAATTGCACATGCAATAGCGGATATGCGGGCGATGGATTTGATTGCACGGATATAGATGAGTGTGGGGACGGAACAGCTGATTGCAACTCCAATGCTTATTGCACCAACACCCCAGGAAACTTTACTTGTACATGCAACAGTGGCTATGCTGGCAATGGAGTGACGTGTGCTGACATTGCTGAGTGTACAGATGGGACAGCAAACTGTGGGGATAATGCCTCCTGTACTGACACAGTGGGGTCGTATTACTGTACCTGTGACGCTGGATACACGGGGGATGGGCATGAGTGCACGGACATTGATGAATGTGCCCTGGGGACCAGTGACTGCGACGTGCACGCAAACTGCACCAATACTCCAGGAAGCTATTACTGCACGTGCAAGAGTGGATATGCAGGAAGTGGAACGACTTGTACGGATATGGATGAGTGTGGGGACGGGACAGCTGATTGTGACCCGAATGCTACTTGCACCAACACTCCAGGAAACTTTACTTGAACATGCAACAGTGGCTATACTGGAAATGGAGTCACCTGTAAAGGTCGGTAGAAATCATTGATGAAAATATACATAGACAAACGTGCATTGACTTTTAGCTCATTAGGTACATTTCGGAAGGGACATATTTCGTTTTGACCCACAGGCGGAAGGGCAAGGGTATTAACCAATATAATATGAACTCATCAATAGTTCAATTTAGGAGTTGAGGGTACAGTTTCCAATTGGACTCCTTCACGCAAAAGTGGCATTTTCCCCGATTTTCAGAAATCGGTTAAAATCGAAAATGTTGAATATCTTTGGCAATTAACATGATAATCGGTTGAAATTTTTTTAAATGTCAGCAACTGGGTAATCTGAGGATAATAGAATCACTAAAAATACAAAATTTTATTATTAAGACGCGATTTGATACGGAAAAAAACACTTTTATATCATTGCTCCATACTTAATGGTTATATTAAACACCGCCATAACTCATATTTTTCACTTTCAGATATTGACGAATGCACAGTAGGAATGCACAATTGCACGGGTTACCATGAGTGTACCAATGTAGAAGGCGCTTACAAGTGTGACTGT
Organism: Beroe forskalii; assembly: GCA_011033025.1. Taxonomy (NCBI): domain Eukaryota; kingdom Metazoa; phylum Ctenophora; class Nuda; order Beroida; family Beroidae; genus Beroe; species Beroe forskalii. Next base: position 5,859 of record WFMF01000074.1, on the reverse strand, counting down.
GAGCCGGGAACGTATCCTATTGGCGACCTCTGTGCCTCTGACGGCTGGTGGGGTGACTGGGGGGCGTGGAGCTCGTGTTCTGTGACCTGCGGTGCGGAGGGGACCCAGGAGCGGACCCGGTTCTGTTACCCACCTATCAACGGAGGAGCAGAGTGTCCAGTGGTGGACGGCTTGAACGCCACGGAGACTCAAGTGTGCGGGGGAGAGGAGTGTCCTGCCCCTGTGGACGGGTATTGGGGGGAGTGGGGGGCGTGGACTCAGTGCTCCGCCACATGTGGCGTGGGCTCCATCAACCGGAACAGGACCTGCGTGCCACCACAATACGGGGGCCTCCAAGGCTGCAGTACAGGGGAAGCTGGCCAGGCGGCTCACTGCACCAACGAAAAGTGCCCACAAGTCACAGTTTACTCAGATGGACAGTTCCTGGGGAATGCCATGGATGTCTATGATTCCATTGATCGGCTGGGAGTTTATTCTTCCATTTGGAATGATGCCATTTCGAGTATCAAGGTAGTGAAAGGGACATGGGAGTTCGTTGTGGATGGGGCCTATTCTGGCGACTCTATGGTAATGTGTGAGGGTGAAACTTTCATTAACCTGACACCGGCTTTCGGGCTAACAGCGGATTGGAACAACACCATCTCTGCTATCAAGCTGCTCAACTCCTCGTGCCCTACTCGTGCCCTACTCGAGTACCATTACGAGAACACCACAGTGACCTACGGGGGCGCCAGAATACCCTCCGAAAATATGCTGAAAGTGGGAAACGATTACAGCGGTCAGGGCTATAACTATCTGGTCATGATTTATAACGAAAATGCCTTCTACCCTGCCAAGGCAATGAACTATAAATCAGAATACATGAGTGATGGTGCAGTTGCTATCTCTTTAAATAACTTCGTCTTCATCACCCCCAACAAAGGATACACCTGGGGGCTCTGGAGTGGGACTGCTGCGCCTACTGTCGAGGAGGGGGCTATCCTGGGGACGGATGTGGATAGTAGTACTGTCTGGGCAGCGGTGTGCCACCTTTCGGGAATCGATATCCCAGGAAAAGCTGATGCCGACCAAGCGTGGTGTATTGCCGAAGACGGGGAGCAAACTACAACTGATTTCTCATATGTGGTCATCGTTGAGATGCCACAATGTGGTTCGGGCGAAAATTCGACGAGTTCCGACCGATGTTCCAGAGATAACTTCTTCTACGTGTCAAGCATCATGCAGAGTCCTCCTGGTCCACAGTTCAAGGTAGGAACCGTGGCTGACGACTCATTACAATACCTCGTCATGATTCACTTGTCAAACGGCAACGTGTGTCCAGGGAAAGGCAGCAAAACCGAGGCTATACACACGTTTGATTATGAGGTCGCCGTCTACCTAGACTACCGATTCCTGGTTGTAAATGAGGGCTACACCCTCGAGCTATGGGAGGGCAGTGCCCCGCCTACAGCAGAGCAGGGAGGCATCTGGGGCTACGATCTGAATAACGAGCAACGGTGGGCGGTGGTCTGTCACACCAGCATTGGAGACGTTCCTGGGAAAGCAAGTGCTACCGAGGCCTGGTACGCGGAAGGTGTCGAGAATGAGATTGGGACTGATAACTTTTCTTTCATCGTGGTGGTGCCAAGCTCAGACGTCTACAAGGAAAATGGAGCGAATTACACTGGTCAGTCTAGCACTACCCTCAGTGGTAACACCTGTCTCAACTGGCAAGAAGTGAGCGACTACGAGTACGTGGGCGACCACAACTACTGCCGCAATCCGAATGATGATGTGATGCCGTGGTGTGCCACAGATGAACAGACCACTGAATACTGCAATATCACGGAGTATTCGAGCATCAGGTACTTCACAGTCCCAAGCTACGGCCAGCCTGCACCCAGTGCACTCTTCAAAGTATCGACGTATCCTAACTATTGGTGGAACCTGGTCATGACGCGTCTACCCAGTGGGGAGCTGTTCCCAACTGAAGCCAGCGATACACAATCATGGTACTGGGACACTTCACTACAGGAGACAGTATATTCCACAGAGTTTGAATTCCTGGTTCCCAACACTGGCTTTACTGTAGAGTTGTGGCCTGGTAGCAACACGCCGCCAACTCTGGAAGACGGCGCTATCATTGGGGCTGACGCCAGTGGGCCACAGTGGGCAGCGGTGTGTCATACAGGATATGGTAAGTAACTTTAGCTCAAAGTAAAACTATTGATCATTGAAGCTGGCATTCAACTTGATAGTTGATTAATTACTTTTTAATTATAGCCACATGACAACACAGTAGGAAAAACACGACGAAAATTGACACCACTTGACACCGCTTGACACCACATGAAAATATACTGACAACACTTTGACAGGTGACCTTGCTGGAAGTGCAAGTAATACCGGTTCAAATAACGGATACGGCGCTTGGTACGGCGCATTGTGCAGTGGCAGTGGCGACTATAAAAGTGGTGCAGACTTTTCCTACGTTGTGGTTGTGCCAATTTCAAAAAGCTAAGCTATAACTGAGGAAACTATGGAATCCGATTACAGATAGAGAGAAAACCCATCTGCAGGAAGACCAGTTGTAACTTTGTAAGGACTGGCGGATACTTTGCTTGGTTTTAAAGCATACTTTAATAAAGTAACTTGATACAGCATTTATGAGCTGCCTAATATTGTTGACACGACTTTCCAATAGTATTCCATTTTATTTATTAATATGAGTTTTTGTAGGAAACTATCTTTGTAGGAAACTACTTGAGTGCTAAATTTAAAACGCTTTTAATTGTCATGTTCAAGTTTGTATAATATATTCTAGATGATGTTGTAAAATTTTCGATAATGATATTTAAAATGAAGTTAAAATCTAGATAAAAAGTTTGTATCATTGTTGGAAGCTTATCAAATCTCAATGAACGTTGACCTCGAATGACTCAATAAGTCTATTGACAAAGGACTAAAGAAGTCGAATGCCCAAAAAAATTTACTTGAAAATTTTTCTGATTAATAGGATTTATTTTTCACTCCTGTCACATGGTAGCCACCTAGTGGTCACTGGTCACGTGGTACCCACGTGACGAATCTTGGAACACGCAGTTACCACGTGACCGTGTCACCTGACCATGTCACGTGACTATGACCTGGCCTGCCCCGCAGAGTGATGGGGGGGGGGGCAACGTCCCGCTTTGTCCCGTTTTGTCCCGCTCCAAAAAATGTCCCGCTCCAAGATTTGGGTGAGCAACGGGACAAAGCGGGACGTTGCCCCCTCCCCCCAGAATGATCCGATTTCCAACTCACTACAAATATAATACCCACGCATGAGAAATATTAATTGATTGAAAACCCCGGAGGGCACCACTAAGGGCTTTGAAACTTTATTACAATGTGCGTAAATCCATAATTGCAAAATATCAAAACAATATGTATGAAAACTTAAAAAGTATCGCGCAGACGTCATCAAATTTAAATTCAATACACCTGAACACTATACACATACATCATGCTATTAGCATTTTTCAAATTTCAGAAAGATCATCCCACAATATAATAATAATAATAATAAATTGAAATTTAGGAACACTGCTTTTAAGGCGTGCTTATACTCAGCAGTGTTAAACATCTTAAAAACTCATAATATAAAATCAATAATTTAACTATCATAAACTAGTGCCTTCTTTAAACCTTGTAAACATGAAATCCATCTAGAAAAAAAACACCTTACACAAAAACAATAATTATCATCATGAAAGAAGCACAAGCGACCAAGAAATCATTTAGTCAGTTTCATAGTGTCTGATAAGGAAAGTTCAAAAAGATAGGTTTTCAAAAGTTTTTTGAACACATCTGTTCCAGAAGCTGTAGTAATATGGTGAGGGAGGTTGTTAAATACCTTGGGACCAATAAATGAAAGGCTTCTTTGTCCAAGCCTAGTATTCATCACAGGAGTCAATAGTCTTGGAGTATAACCTTGATAGGAGTAGGTAAACATGTCCTGGATATACATAGGAGCCTGACCATTAATGGCCTTATAAGATAAAAGTGCGATTTTAAACACAATACGTTTTTTGATCTGAAGCCAGTGAAGATTATAAAGATCATCATCTACATGATCATATTTATACTTGCCAGTGACCAATTTTGCTGCAGAATTCTGAATTATCTGTAGTTGATTGACAAGCCTTTCAGCAATCCCATAGTATAGACAGTTACAATAATCCAAACAAGAGATGACCATGCTATTCACTACTAACTTCATTTGATCCTTTGTGAGCAGAAATCGAACTTTACAGAGGTTCCTGATGGTATGGAATGCATTCTTTTTAAGGGAGACTATTTGTTTCTCAAAAGTTAATTTTTGGTCCATTTGAACACCAAGATTCTTGACCACAGAAAGAAATCTTATGGTTGTCCCACTAAGAAGATTAACACCCTTGATGACAATTTGTTGGAGGATTTTACTTGAAGCAAATATTGTGATCTGAGTTTTAGGTTCATTGAGTTGAAGGTAGTACTTAGACATCCATTTTCGTATCACATCAAAACAGTCATTAATCTGATTTGTCAATATGTCAACCTGGTCTGATGGAGGGAATTTCTTTGTGACCTGATGATCATCAGCATAACCGAATATTGTGAACCCTAGCCTTTGTACACATAGGTAAATGGACCGGATGTAAATGTTGAATAAGACTGGGCCAAGCACTGATCCCTGGGGGACCTCAAATTTGATTGTGATTGTTTCTGAAGTGATAGAACCGAGTCTTATTCTCTGTGAACGGCCTTTGAGGAAACTAGCAAACCATGCTAGAGCAGTCCCTCTAATTCCAATCTCATACTTCAGAATTTTCAGCAGCAGTGAATGATCCACAGTATCAAAGGCAGCACTGAGGTCTAAGAGCATCAGTACTGTTGCTGTATTTTCATCAGCAGCTATCAGTAAGTCATTGACAATTTTTACCAGTATGGTTTCAGTACTGTGATTTTTCTTATAGGCAAACTGGTCTGGGCAATGAAGGTTATTATGCTGCATATGAGTATTAAGCCTTTTCAAAACAACGCGCTCAACTAGTTTACCCAAAAAGGTGAGGTTGGAAACAGGGCGATAGCTGCCAAGACTATTTTCATCAAGTTTTTGTCTTTTAACAGAGGTGTAATGTCAGCTAGTTTCACACCATCCATAGAGCCTGAACTCAAGGATAAGTTAACTAAGTCAACAATTGTGGGAAGTAGTGAGGCAATGTTATCTTCAAGCAATTGCTGGGGCAACATATCAGCAGGAGAACATTTTATGCCACACTCAGCAATGATATCCCTTATCTCATCAACAGTTGTTGGCAAAAACTCATAGAGTGTTGAGGAGGTTTCATGAGACTGGAAAGGGGACTCTGGTGTAATTTCAGGATCAAACTTCTCACGGATTTTATCAATTTTTTCTACATAGAACTGATTAAAGTCACTGGCAAGTTTTGCAATATCTTCAGTTTCAGGCAGAGTGTGGATCTTTTGTTTGTCAAGCACCTTGTTGACAATACTGTAAAGATTCCGAGTGTTCCCTTTAGATTGCTGAATAACATTACCTAGATAACTACAGTCACACGGAAAAAACAAGTAACTGACATTTTGGTCAAAATTGAGTTATATATATTGCCGTGATCTGCAAGCGATTCTGCACATCCTCCAAAAGGTTTGGGGACCAAAAGATGTCTAGAAATCAAGATATCCGATTTCTAAAATTTTGTTAACCAAGTAACTGACATTTTGATGCCCCTAAGAAAAAACAAAGTAATGATATGATTCAAAATCGTTAAGGAAAAACCTGTTAATGTTACTGACTATTTGCCGATGAAGCAAGTATCAGTTGTTGTTAAAAGATAA